>JAOVVI020013537.1:604-11819 GCA_028571085.2 Nepenthes alata | reverse complement strand
TTCCCAATGAGTAGGGTCCTATGAGTGATTTCTTCTCAAAAAGCATTAGCGAGGAGGAAGAGAAGCAGGAAAAAAAAGCTGATCGACTATATCTAGGCGGAGATCAAGGCGTTCACCACTCAGGGGTTTTACTTGACCTTCGAGCTCTTCGTGGCCGTTAGGTGGGAGCCTGTGAGTAGCAGGGTAGTGGCTGTTGCCTAGAAGATGAAGGCTGGGGCCCTGGTCATCAGAGAGCCATTGAGGGAGTCGCCCGAGAAGAGTGGCTCACTGCTGTCGTGGGAGTCCTCCTCTAACGAGGATGTGGTAGCCTTGAAAATTCTGAGGGTAGCCAAAGGCACTTCGAGTAGGAGGGCCTTAATATTGCCGACAGCATCAGGCCAGACCGATAGGTCTGCCGCGATGACTCCCACCTGGGCCACTGTCACGGCACAAGAGCCAGAGTCACAGCTAGACATGGGAGTCACCAAGCGCTCACCGATTCCAGCTACCGCTTTGGTGTAGTACGACATTCCCCTGGTTGGGCTTCCCTTGGGTGAGGGGTCTGCGTCGAGTTCCCTTTTGACATTGAGGCTGGACCCTCCAACAGTGAGTGGCCAATCGAGTCCTTCGGAGGGGTGGCCGTAACGGGCACCAAGGGGGCAGCAATCGGCTCGATAGAGCTTATTGAGGTGGTCGATCTGGAGCCTACTGCCGCGCCCGTGAATGCTTCGGAGGAGGTCAACGCACTAGTCAGATTGTTGCATGAGCCATTCGTCACTGATCTTAAGGCTGCTGCAGAGGTTGTTGTGCTCGACGGGATTGCTGTTGAAGCTTCAACTGATGGGGTTTTGGAGTGCGGGATGGGGGAGACTGTCAACCGGCCAAAGCCCCCAAGCATGTCGATCCTGAAGCCGTCCTAGATGCTCCTGGCACTATAGAGGTGTCTTTCATTGAGGTATGACTTCTTCACTCAGGAAGCTAGGAATTTGTTTGCCAACTTCCTTTGTGCAATGTTTCCCACATTGCTAGGATTCACAGACCTCTCATCCTTTTTCTCCTTTGCAGATCCCAAACACGATTTGATTCTTCCACACTGCTCTTTCTCAATGGGACGAGCACACCCGTCAAGCTCAAGAAGAGGGCAAATGAGTGGCTAAGTAGTGTTGTGGGGCGAGATTGCCACCTTTAAGCTGGAGAATAAGCGGTTGAGAAGTGAACTATTTGCGGCTGGGGATCTCATTGTTAGCTAGCAAGTCCGGTGTCCCCGTGCTGAGGCAAGCTTGCGAGTACGGCTCTCTCCGGAGGTGATGGCTCGAGTGTTGGATGCGATGTTCTGGGACGGCATATGCCTACATCGTCGTATAGTCTCCGTCACGGCTCTGGGAGTCACCGCGGTGATCTTTGACCCTCGTAATGATGGAATGGAGATAGCTCACGCTTGATCAACTTCCTAGTGAGGACGGGACCTTCGAGCACGTATGGCAGCCACACTCTTTCTTCAAATTTTCTATCTATAACTTTTCAAGAGGAACATTGTAATATTTGGCTTGAATAAAGTGTACTTTCTTTTCACCTTTCTTTCATCCTCTCTTTTTCTCTTCTTTTTTGAATGATACGGATCTTTCTGTTGTGGTGGCTAAGCTGTCTCGCTATCATTGCCAAGGCTCATTTTGGGAGTCGTTTGCATTGTGCTCGTCCTCAGTTGAGGGCGTCGTCACATCTTGTGCGCAGTAGGATGCTCTATCCAATTAATCGAACATCGCCACATGCCTTGTGAAGTCTCTTGAGGGCCAGCTGGGTTTCAACGCCACAGCAGCCATGCTCTGGGTCTTCAGTCATTGCGTGCATGACACTGTTTTGGCACTCGACCCTGCTTAGGAAGTCGTCACTTACATACGCATGGTCCTAGCTCACTGACTGTCATTGACTGAAGGTGCTCTTTTCTTTTGGAGAAGATCGCCACATGTTTGCCGCTTAGCCCCCCTAAGGTTTTGATGCTCATTTCGTTAGGAGCTTGCAAAGCCCCTTGGCCTGCTAGTTCGATTGCATTCAGACCACTTGGCTCGGAGTCAAGGTACTATGATCGTCAAGAGTCGTCCAGCATGGAGTCGGAGTTCAAAATTCAATCGCAGGCGAGTCGCTCGGCCAGGGGCCGAGGTTTTGTGGCCACTAAGGGCCTTTTGACGCGAAGCCAAAGTTTAAAATTCGACCTCATATGGGCCGCTCAGCGCAAGGCCAAGGTTTCGCATCTGCTAAGGGCCTTTTGACTTGGAGTCGAAGCTCAAAATTTGACTGCATGTGGGCAGCTCGGCGTGAGGCCAAGGTATCTTTTCTCAGATGGATGAGCATTCTCCTGATTTAGGGGCAGTCTAGGCCATTTTTGTTTTTGAAAATAGCAAGCAAGCACACATTCGTATGAACAGTCGGATAAGGAGATAAAAATAATAATTTTTACAACAAAAATGTGGTACATATACTAGCATTGCAGTTCATGTATGCACATCTTACCTGCATGTGTGTGTGGCTCACTGGTAGTACTTCTTGAGATGGGTGGCATTCTAGGTCCAAGGGATCAGTTAGCCATCCTGGGTACACAACTTGTACGCCCCGCTCCGGATGATCGCCAAGATAAGAAATGGGCTTTCCCAATTTCGGGAGAGCTTATTCCTGTGGGCGGTTTTACCCGTCGCCTCTACATTTTGAAGGACAAGATCCCCAACCTCAAGTGGGCGAGACTTCACCAGCTTATTGGAATACCGAGCGATACGTTGCTGGTAGGCTGCTGTCCTTAGCTGTGCCACATCACGGGCTTCTGGGAGCCGATCTAAACGCTCTCTGAGCCTTTTGAAGTTGCTAATGGGGTCGAAGCATTCTATCCAAAGGTTGGGGAGCTCCACTTTGATGGGGACGATTGCTTCATCCCTATAGCAGATGCAAAAGGGAGTCTCCCACGTCGGTTCCTACAGGGTCGTGTGGTACGACCAATGCACAGAAGGTAGCTCATTAGCCCAAGAGCCCCATGCATCCTCGAGTTTAGTCTTCACTCTATGCACCAACATCTGGTTGGTCACCTCGACCTAGCCATTAGCCTGCGAGTATGCTACGGACGTGTGAACCAGCCTGATGTGTAAGCTTGCGCAATATTTAGTGAACCATTTGTCGATAAATTAGATTCCGTTATCGATCACTATGAGCTCAAAAATCCCGAACAGATAAATAATATTCTGATGGACAAACTCTATCGCATTCTATTTGGTTATGCATGCTAGGGGAGTTGCCTTGACCCACTTGGTAAGTAGTCAATACCGACAATGAGGAACGTTTTCTATCCGGAGGCCAAGGACATGGGCTCGAGGATATCGAGCCTCTATTGTGCAAACAACCACAAGGCCTTCAGGCTTTGCAGCTATGTGTGTGACTGGTAGCTCAGGGACCCATAAACTTGGGAGCTCTCACACTTTTTGACAAAGTCTATGGCGTCTTGTTTCATTGCGGGCCGGAATAAACATTGCCACATAATTCTGAATGTGAGGTATTTTGCCCTCGACGTGTGAGCTGCATATGTTGAGGTGGACTTCGCCCAGTGCATATTTGACTTTCTCTGGTGTGAGGCATTTTAGGTAGGGGTCGAGTATCCTCACTGGTACAATCTCTCATTGATGATCATGTACTAACCAGCCGTCTTATTTATTTGCTTGGCCTCCTCTGGGTCTTCTAATAGCACTCCATCCGTTAGGTATTTTCAGTCCGGGGTTATTCAATTGTTGTCTTTAGCTATTTGCAGCACCTCGCATTTTGGGCCGTCAATGCTGGGCATGGCGAGAACTTCCTACATGCTACTGGCGTGCTGCTCCTGAGATCCTGCCATTGCATCCTTGGCCAGGCGGTCAACCTTCCAGTTCTCTATTCTCGGGATGTACTCAATCTCAAACTTCTCAAATGTTTGGGCTTGAGCTCTCACCTTTGCTAGGTATTTTGCGAGTTGCAGGTTCAATACCTCAAAGACTCTCTCAATTTGGTTGACCACTAACTTTGAGTCGCTTTGTAGAACCAATGCTCTCACTAATCATTCCCTGGCCAACCTAAGCCTTGTGAGGAGGGCCTCATATTTCGCTATGTTGTTGGTGGTTGGGAATTCAAGTGTCAGAGAGTACTTAATCACCGAGCCGTCGGGGGTTCCGAGCACGACTCTAGTCCCGTAGCCTATTTGCGTGGTTGACCTGTTGATGTTGAGGGTCAACATAGGGTGCTCGTGGCGCTCGCATCTTTGACTTGGTTTCGGGTGTCAAGAGTAGGGGTCGCCATTTCGACCATGAAGTCCATGAGGGCTTGGCCCTTGAGGATTAGCCTCAGTCAAAACTCCATGTCAAACTCGTCCAACTCTATGGCCAACTTGACCAATCGTTCGGATGTCTCGAGCTTTTGCAAGATCTCCTTCAGAGGTTGATCAGTCAGCACAATAATTCGATACACTTGGAAGCATGACCTAAACTTTTGGGCAGAGTAGATGAGGGACAGGGCGATTCTCTGGACGTGAGGGTAACGGGACTTCGTGTCTGTCAGCACTTTGCTCACATAATACACTGGTCGCTGTATATTCCCCTACTGTCGAATAAGGACCAAACTGAGCATTGTATCTGACACCGCTAGGTAGAGATATAGGTCCTCACCCTTCAAAGGGGTGGTTAGGAGCGGAGGATTGGTGAGATATTCTTTCAACTCCTGGAACACAGCCTCACACTTGTCAGTCCATTGAAATCTGGTTTCCTTCGCCCCTTGAGGGCCTTGAAGAACGGTAAATACTTCTCCGCAAACCTGGCCATGAATCGCGAGAGGGCGGCGAGTCTCCCCGTGAGCTTCTAGACTTCCTTCACGGTCTGCGAGGGATTCATATCAAGTATGGCTCTCATTTTCTCTGGGTTTTGTTCGATGCCACATTAGGATACTATGAAACCTAGGAATTTTTTGGAGGTCACCCCGAACACGTACTTGGCTGGGTTGAGCTTCTTCTTGTGGGTTTGAAGCACCTCAAAGGTTTCTACCAGGTCATGGATGTGGTCATTGGCTACTTTACTTTTGATGAGCATGTCTTCTATGTATACCTCCACGTTCTTGCCGATGTGCACTCACTTCTCGGGTTCGTTGGGGTCCAGGGGGACTAGCTCTGTCGTCTTGCTTGATTGAGTCTGTTACTACGATGCCTTATTGTGGAAGTCTAGGTTCTTAGTTGGTCTGCTTGGAGCAGTGGGGGTAACCTGGGATAGGTAATACGTTCATCCCGACATCTAGTAACCCAACGCCTCCCCGATTCTGTACGTAGTCGGAAACTTCACATTTAGGTGAGGAATCAATGTCACGGCCCCAAAGGTGGCCAAGAACGGTTGGCCCAAAATGGTGTTGTAGGACGATGGTAGGTCAACAACGAGGAATGTAAGTGCACTCGTAGCCATACATGAGTGAGCTCCCATTGTGACCTCCAGTTGAATCTCTCCTTGCATGGGCACTGGTTCATTATCCAGGCCGTATAAAGGTCCTTCAACTGCTCTTATCTGGTTCTTTTTCAGACTAAGCTTCAAAAATGCATCAAGGTACAGCAAATCTAGAGATCTTTCATTATCAATAAAAACTCATTTAAGTTGGTAGTCAAGCGTACAATATGAAATGAGGATTAATACAATAAGAGGGTCTGAATGAGGAAATATTACATGCGTCATATCTTCATCACTAAAACTAATGACATAAGTCGTAGCCCCTACTCTCGCTTTCTTGCTGCTGGACATGGCTTCGGGCCGATCCTGGTCGCTGCTTTTGGCCAACATACTCGAGATCATATTGATGACATCAGAGGCAACATGGTTCCTCGGCAGTTCTCTGGCTTTGGCGGCGGTGGCCTCAGGGGTTTGCCCCAAACTTTTTAGGAACCGAGTGAGGTCCCATTGGCGGATCATGACTTCAATTTCTTTCTTCAAAGTCTGGTAGTCTTCCGTGGTATGCCCCAAAGATCGGTGGAAGTGGCAATTCTTCTTCTAGTCTTTGTCCTTTGGGCTCTCGGTATTTTGGGCCACTTCAGGAACTTCTCGTCTCGGATCTATATCAAGATATACGAGCGAGTGTCATTTAGGGGTGTCAAGGTCAGGACTTGTACTCCCTTCGGACACTCGGCTTGGACCTCGGTTGCTTATGGGGCGAGAGTGGCCGCCATCTTCGTTTCTCTTCTTCCCAGTGGTTAGTCCTTCCAATTGTTGGTCTGCGGGTTTGGGACGCTTTGTCTCGTTGGCCTCCTCTACCACAATGTAGCCCCAAGCGTTGGCCCCAACTTCTCGAAAGGATTGGGGGCGCTAGTGCGCTAGATGCTTTAAGAACTCCCCAACTGGCAACATAGTGTGAAGGCTCTCAACTTCATCTCATGAGAGAGCAGTGGGATGCAACGGGTTTTGGCAGGGGAGAAGTTGAGGAACCACTTCTACTCTGGCTTTTAGCGAAGACGGACAATGTGCCAGGATTGCTTCTCTTCCCTCTAGTTGGAGGTAAACTGGCAAAAAAAGTAGTCAGTGAGCTCATTGAAGGACTAGATAGAATTGGGCTAGAGACCATGAAACCCAAGCCTGATGTCCCCCTTGAGCGTCAGGGGGAAGTACTGGCACATGACGACGTCGCTTACCCTGTGGAAGGACAACAGCGTGCAGAAGTAGTCGAGGTAGTCCATCGGGTTCGTACTCCCATCGTACGCATCCAGTGTAGGCACTTTGAACTTGGGGGAGTGGTTGCGTTCGGATTTCCATGGCGAATGGAGATCTCTGCAGGTCAAGCACCTGCCACCCAGGCTCCCCCTTGAACACATGCTGCCATATCTTCTCCACTTTCTCCTCTATTCGGGGGGTGGACCCGCTCCTCTTCTCATTGATGAAGCCTTGGTGCTCGGAGTTCTGTTGGGGGTCATGCAGATCGTAGCAACTGCCCATGTGGGGTGGTCGTGTACTGCATGAGCCCTCTCCCCTAGTCGTAGGCCTCTTGTCGTTGCAGGAGTTGTGAGGGTTTTGCCGATTCAAGGTTTCTTCCTACGCGTCACCGCTCGGGAGGCTCCGAAGTGTCATATGGGCCTTGCTACCTGAGATTGCCTGGGCCTCGACATCGTCAGGCCTTGATGCCTTCATCGCTAGGGCCCTCACCTCAGGTTTTCTCCGCTTGAAAGTCAACGCTTGGGGACCCGGGGGAGAGGTTCTCATCCAATGTGCTCCAACTCGAGTGCATAGCACCTGAAGCATCTGCTTCATGTCATCCATGTCAGTAGTTGGTTTGCACATGTTAGGTTTCGGCTGCTTGCCGGCACGGCTACCGACAGAGGGGTCGTCGTCGCGGGCAGCAGTGTCCCTCATCGATGCGCTTGCCTGCACTCTAGTGTTGACCATTTTTAGGGTGGGAGAGTGAATGTTAATATGGGTGGTTAAACTTTTTCATTGTTCCCGCAAACGGTGCCAATGATATGTCCTTGGGTTTGAGTTCTCGTACAAATTAGAAAACATTCGGATTCCTTGGTTGGGTCATATCACGAATGAGTCCAGTCTCTGTATTTCTTAACTTGGACCATACATACCATAAATTATAAATCAGAGATTAGAAAATTACAGAAGGTTGTCCCACCATAAATACTTAAACTCTCTAGTTATAAATCTTTTCCTAGGAATGAAAAGATATACACGTGGAAGTAAACGTGATAAAAATACAAGAATGCTGAAATGCTGGGAGTGCGTAAGATGTTGGAAGGAGGCTTGTGCTCATTTCGTTACACTGGTAGGAGTGGCTCACTATTGTCGCCACAACGTGACGGTAGTTCAAGGGAAGAGAGTTAGTTCTTTCTCATCATTGCTTTGAGCGCTGGGTGCTAGGATCAGAATTTTGATCTTAGGACATCACTTAGGCAGTTTGTGGAAGTGGGAGTTTGGTCCTCCTCACCGCTGATGGAGAGGGTATTTGTATGCTCTTTTAGGGAGGCTTTTTAGGAGCAGGGATCTCCGACAAAGGGTTTACCGGGATTTATCGGCCGCTGAGCACCGGAGGTGGCCAGCGATATTAGTTGTCGCCTTATGGAGGTAGGGAGACCGTTGTCGAGCGTAGCCAACGCATGCCTGTTTGACTTTACTTGGATTGATTGAGCAGTTGTTAGGGCAGTGTATGCTGCGGTTTGTCATCATTGACCTTATCTCCAATTGGTTGACATCCTCTGAGTCGGCGCTTCCTATCCCGACAGTCTACGATCACCTCGGCAGGGGTGCGAGCAATGCTAATTGGCTATGTATTTAGGGCGCCCAGTGGGCCTTGCTTCTTAATTTCCTGGGATGCCATTGCTGGGCTAGGTCCCTCTGCTAATCAAACCCGTCTTCTTTCAGTTGGACTTTATTGGTTTCGGTCTAGATTCATGCTGGACCCATTAATATATATATATATATATATATATATTTGATGCATCTCGAATCCAAACTTTGAACGGGTTCGGTTGTCGGATTCTGGTCTCTATCCACTGAGTTTCGAATCCTACACACCACAACTTAAAATAAGAGGTCAGGTAACAATAGAATTGAGTCCCATCGTAAATATTATGATGATCAAGTTAATATGAATATAGAGAATACAAAGATGGATACTTGGAGTTTGTTTAGAAATGTTAGTGGATGGTGCACTCGTGGAGAGAGTGGCTTTGGTCATAGATGCTTATGGAAAGCAGTTTCTCCAAGTATTTAGCTCACATGGACTTGGTAACAGAGAGACAGAGAGCGCGTTGGGATGCTTGAGAGCTAAGAGAGCTTCTGCTAGCTTGATTATGCTAGGGCACGTTTAGTGGTCAAGAGAAAGCGTGCCTGTGAAGTGAATCTCCATGGCCTTTTATAGATATGGTTCCCTGCTACCTTCCTTACGTAGTGAGGCGAGATGCTTACCTTCTGTGAGGATCGTTGTCATTCCTGGTTGGATGCAAGCGCCATTCTACGCTGCAACGATCAAGAATGTGGATCTTTTTCCTTCTACGTATGGTAACCGTTAGGATTTTCTGCGCTGATTCGTATGCCTTCCTCCCAATATGTGCTCTGATTTTGGGAGGTTACCGTAACAGCGGAGACTGCTATAAGGATCGGGTTTCTATAATAAAGTAATTCGGTCTTAATGGCAATCAGCCAAAGTTGTTAGTTGATCGGCCAGCATTGTTGACTAGATAAACTTATTGACTAGCCTAAGCAAGAAAACAACCAAGAAAGTTATAAATAGCCAAAATTGTTAATAATAATCGAGATAGTTAATAATGGCTGAGATAGTTAATAGATGGATGAAGTAGAAAGTTGACCAAAACTAATGGTTGATCGAAATAGATTGATAACAGGAAGGAATCGTTGACTGGTTTTGAGAGTTGACCAAAATTAGCATGTTGGTCTATTTTAGCTAGAATTTTAGACTGAATCAGAGTGAGTACCAACTCCTAACTACTCTGTTGAATCTAGAACCTTCTAGATAAGGGAAGTACTAGAGTAGATGGCTTACCCCTACCCACTCCCAACTGTTCTGTTGGGTAGGAGGAAAAGAAAAGAGATTTGGGAGAAAAAAGGCACGAAGGAGAGGAAAGATGAGAGGAAAGAGGAGAGGAAGAACTTATAGGCCAACTTGAGTAAGGAAGTTTTTAGAACAGGATAAGGCTAGTGTACCATTAGTTCTATTTTTCTTATTAACGATTTTTGCTATCCTCATTCGGATTTATTATGAAGCATTGCATGTTCTCTAATTCTTGCATGATTTTATGAATAAATTTGTATGATTAAAATATGGATATTATGATTATGAATTATTTAAATTTACCGGACAACTTATCTAAATTTTAAATGTCTAAAATTTACTGAAAATTTGAATGTGAGATGGCCTTAAAAGAATGACAAACCAATGCTAAAGAAACAAAAACCAGGGTCTCTTAAGTTAGGTAAAATCAGTAAGAAAACTGGACCAATAATTGTTCAGCAGGTAATAATCTTTGGTATGTCTTAAAATGTTATAATGGTAATCGAGGATGACTCCGTCCATAGAGTGATATATGGTTCACCTTTCTTAGGGCGTTACGATGGAGGATAAGAACAAATATTATCTTATCCTAGGATGTAAATAAGGAGAAATTCATGACGATATTGTCTTCGGACAAAAAGCTAAGAATATATGAGCATCCTATTCTCAAGATGTAAATAAAGAGGAATTCATAATGATACTCATTCGGACAAACTAATGCCTTAGATTGTGTGGAGTGAACACATCCATTCTTGATCACTCACTCCCTTAATTGGTAAGACCTATTAACTCTGGTCTCTCAAGATGATAAAAAAATTATTCTAAAAGATAAGTAAATTTAAGTTGTTTCATAATTTTCAGCATCTTATGCCATCAAAGTATTAAGCATTGATCTCGGCCTTTTCACCCTAGGTTCGTGGTCACTCATCGCTCTCACACTTTTCATTCACTTTGTCCTTGGCCATTATATGCAGTTTTTAGCCATTGCATTTCTTCGGATATTTTACGTAGTTTTCAACGTTCACGATCATTTTATGTCTTCGGACCATTTGTTCGCTTTGATTGACTATAATGTCTGTGGCCTCTGCATCGACCTCGGCCCCTAAATTTTCCCTATGCACTTGCGTCATTATGTGCTTTATATTATCCATATGCATGTTTCATATACATGTTTTTTATGAATGATTTGTACATTCATGTTCTTATGGTACATTGTTGAGCAAACAACTCACCCTTTTGCTCTTTTGTTCACCCTTCGAGATGATACTATTGAACTGATATTTAATGAGAAAGAGTAAGGATAGGGATTAGCTGAAGGGAGATCTCAAGATTTAAAGACTTGGAGATTTTGAGAGTTTGATGAAATATAAATGAAAAAGGCAATGCCAGTTAATTGTTGTAAAACCCTGGTATGATGTATATTAATATGACATGATTATTATGAGTATTGATCTACTTCCGTTAGTTCAATTTTGGGTTTTTAATAGGTTCCTAGATGACATCTCTTATTTGATCCTATGTCTAAAAATTTAATTATTTTTAATATTTTATACCGAGTTTAATACTCAAACTGTGTGAATGATAATTGATGGGAGTCATAAAGGAACTACGACCCGTTCCGTCATACGTTTAGTGGTCAAGAGAAAGCATTCCTGTTGACTGAATCTCTATGGCATTTTATAGCTATGGTCCCCTACTA
>JAOVVI020013535.1:0-11820 GCA_028571085.2 Nepenthes alata | reverse complement strand
GCAGACCACCCTAGCAACAACTGTTGAACAAGTGATATCCACAGATTCAGGTACCAAACTTCCTCTTTCTTACTTGCTTTAATAACAGAAGTTCTCACCCAGTTTTCAGGCCTTTTCTGCCCCCATTTCCAGTCAAACTGAACCATGTCGTTACAAAGAAGCAGCCACTAACCCGATCTGTTGTAAAGCTATGAATGATGAGCATATTGCCTTGGAAGCCAACCAAACCTGGGAGATGGCAAATTTACCTCCTGGAAAGGTACCTATAGATTGTAAATGTTTATAAGATTAAGTACAATTTCAGATGGGACAGTGGAAAGATTTAAGGAAAAATTGGTGTCAAAAGTTTATACTAAACAAGAAGGAATACTCTTAAGAAACTTTTTCTCCCGCGGCAAAACTGGTGACCGTGATGTGTCTTCTAACCGTGGCAATAGTTAAAGGTTGGTATTTGTATCAGTTTGATATAAACAATGCCTTCTTGTATGGGATCTAAAGGAAGAAATATTTATTAAGCAATTGCCTGTATACAACAAAAGGAAGCCTTACCAAGTTTTCAAGCTCCTTAAAAGTTTGTATGGCCTTAAGCAAGCATCAAACCAATGATATTCACAATTTTCTGCCTCATGGATTTTGGCTTTAAGCAGTTCAGAGCCGACTATGGCCATTCACCAAGGCAAATGAAGAAACTTTCATGACCATATCGTTTTATGTAAGATGACATCATAGCATGAGCAATAATGTGGACTTGGTTGATTAATTGAAACATTTATTGAATAGTACATTCAAAATTAAGGACTTTAGCTCATAGAAGTACTTCCTTGGCATTGAGGTTGCATGAAACTCCAAGAGCATACACATTTGTCAAAGTAAATACAACTTGGACATCTTGGCTGGTTCAGGAATTTTGGGCAGCAGATCTACAAAACTGCCCATGGATCAGAATCTGAAGCTGAGCAGTGACTCTGGGAGGGCAATCCTCAATCGTAGCATGTATAGAAGATTAATCGGGAGACTTATGTAACTATCACAAAACCAGACATCTCCTATAGTGTCCATTTGTTGAGCCAGTTCATGGGGAGTCCTACATATGTACATTTAATTGCTGCACAAAAGATCCTCAAGTACTTAAAGCAAGCACCAGGTGAAGGACTATTCTTTACCAACCAATTTGGTTTTCAATTAGTTGCTTATTGTGATTTGAATTGGGGATCATGTCAGGATAATTGCAGATCAGTAACAGGGTATTGCATACTCCTTGTCCCTTAGTCTCTCAGAAATCCAATGAGCAACTGTTTCTCATAATCCTCAGTTGAAGCGGAATACAGAGCCATGGCATCTTTTTGTTTAGAACTAACTTGGCTGAAATATATAATGGTAGACCCTTGAGTTTCTCATCCCAGTGCTCCGATCTTGAATTGTGACAACCAAGCGGCTATGCACATTGCAACCAACCCTATTTTTCATGAAAAAACGATCACATTGAGATAGATTGTCATAAGATCCATGATGGTTTTGTTTGAACAAACTATGCTCCCAGCCGTTCTTAATTGGAAAATATGTTTACAAAAGCTTTGCCCTCTCAAGAAGCCTGTGATACAAAGAATTGACTTTGGAAAATATCAGTCAAATCATAATCATCTGAAAAAATGTTTCGAAACTCTCGGCAGTTTTGTTACTAACCTCTTAGATATAAGATCCATTCTACCACCCAAGGCATGAGAAAAAAGGACCTAGTTAATAGTTAATCATAACAAAATTAGTCCTCATAAGGCCACTTAATAGTGATCATCTAGGAATAGAAAGCTCAAAAGCAAGTACTAGCAAAGAAGAGTTTACAAGAATGGAAATGCTTTGTGGAATTTGTAATAGTTGTCATTATGTAAGTCATTGGGAATGTCACAGACAGAGAGACAGAAGCAAGACAAACTCATTGAAGATGCAGAAAATAGTGATTACAGCTTCTTATTTAATTTCATTTTCAAAGCATCAATCTAACAAAGGTAAGGCCACTTGAGTACCCAAACTCGTCTCAAGCCCAAGGCAATAATGAATTGGCACAAGGGAGAATAAGTGCCAAAAAGTTAGTTGCCATTGGGAAAGGTGCAATAGCCATGGAGTGAATCCTCAGATTTAGTTCAAATGATTTAATCCCAAGTGTCACCACAAGAAAAAGCTCATTCCATTGAAAAGGGACAAGGCTTTCTTCATAAGAGAAAAAAATAGGATAGGTAGAAGGAAATACTTACATTATTAGCCTAAAATCCTGGAGTGGATAAAAATGTCATTTTTGTCAATCCTCTATCAAGGAAATCTAACTTGAGGCCAAAATCGCAAGGTTGGATGCGATTGCTCAAGATTGGGGCTACTAGAAGCTTATAAGTAAAAAGAACTTCTAGATTCATTGAGTTCATAACAATTTGCAAATTGAGGAATAAGGTCAGTTCCTAAGATCCCAAATCGATATTCTACTAATGCCAATCTCATTTCAATTACAAGCCTCCTATTTGAAATTTGGGTCTTGCCTTTACCTTGCAATCTCCTTTGTTTATCAAAGGCTTTTCCAGTGATGGCTTTGACCTTTTGTTTTGAGCTAAACATTCTTTTTAAAATGCTCACGAAGATTAATAATACCGACAAAGGGAACCAGCAGAAAGACTCTCAAAAGCAGGCACATACTACAATATCCTAGATATTTCTAAGTTATGAAGTTTAAGCTATCAACTAGATATCATAATTTTTATTGATATTCATAAGTTATGGAAATTTAGGCCTTAGAAATTATTAGAATTCGTTAAAGTGAAGATTTTGGAGAAGTAACAGCGTTCGACCTAACGTTCAAATGACTCATTGAATGTCAAATGACTGTTGCGAGGTCAGATCAGTTTTGGTGTGAATTTTAGAAGGGAGTTTATATATTTGATTGTTTATATTCAGAATAAATAATAATTCATTCTTTTTATTTGGTTTTATTTTTATCATTTTAATATTTATTAGCATATAATTTAATATTAATATATTAATTCAATGAGTAAAAATTATCTAAAATGTTTAAAATATTCAAAAGATAAATAAATCTGGTAAAAATTTAATATTTATCTCAATTTTCATGTAGTTATAAAAAAAATTGCATTCAATACGATTGATACCGATATGTAGCTCCCAATATGGTCGTGATTGATACCAGTATCAATATTCCAGTCCATGCCCGATGCACTAAAAATGACTCCTCACAGGCACGCTTGCACATCAAGCATAACTGTATGGCTTTCACACTTCATATGCACATTGTCCGTGTGATTTTGGGGTAGGCCTTTACGAAATATTGAACTCCTTGAACCTAACATATGTTTTAGAAAGAATGGGTTCAAAAACAGTAATTTTAATGCTAGTGGGTTAACATTACCTCGAAAATGGTCAAGCATTTTGTCGTTTTCCATGTGAAAACGTTGAGAGCACTAACTCAACAAACTAGTATCTAATCACAGAATTTGCCAATAACACAAATTATAAGTAACTTAATGCTTAGAAAATAACCAAAAGCAATGCTATGACTGGGAAGGAAAAATCATTGTATTGCCTATTTTGATTTATCCAATCTTACAAGGCAATATCTGGTTTGATGGTGTCTTTTTTAGCTCATAAGGCTGACTTTTTTTAAGTATTGACAAGGTTAAGTTGTGCTTGAAAGAAAGCTAAACACTTTTGACATTTGAAAATTTTGGAGCCTTATGCACTTGTAGATCCCACCCAACATGTAGTTTTTTCTCCTCTTCTCTATTTAAGCTCGATTACTTAAAGGTGCACCAACAAGGCTATCTGAGGGAGCACACACAGAATTTGGTCTTCCTACTTTGTGAACAAAAACTTGTGTATTTTCTTGAGAAAATTGCCTACCTGTTGTAAATCCACTTGCTAATATTTTACCATAGAGAAAAAAAATCATTGTACCTTGTGAAAGAGTGAAAGCTCCAAGGTTAGAGTTTTAAAAATCGTAGCAAGAATGTACATTGTTGTTATATGGTTTGATCTTCACCAAAAGGAAGAATATTGAGGTAATAAAATTTGAACTCTCAAGTATGTTTGGGGACACAAATTAGACAAGGCTAAATCTATAAAAATATGGTGTAAATCTCTCTCTCTACATATTTATTTTGTATATTTATTCTGCATTTTCAGTAAACTGAAACACAAGTTAAAACTGAGATTTTGTTTTTAAAACAACAATAACCTAATCCGCCTTCTCTTAAGATAACATTAGGCCCACACACAAGGCTTTCCGCTTTAGAGGCACTTGGAATGATTAGATGTATGCACACTTCACTGCAGTAGAGAAAGGTTGTTCTTGTAGTTTAAACTCATGACCTGTGACCTCAGATCGCAATAGAGCAACATAATACTTGAAAAATTATATCCTTTCAGTTGCACTCAAGTACTTGAGCCAATCATGTCATACTTGAACATGGGTGTGCCACCTGAACTCCTTAAATCAATTATAAGTTTCACATGAAATATAAAGAATAGTAAAGTTTGACATCGAGACAAATATATGCATCAAACACTTGTACCGAATTCCAGAGCAATATAGCTAATAATTGCATATAAGACAAATGTGAACATTACCACAGGCTAAGCCTACTCCTACTACAACACAAAGAAAGATGAAAAATATTAACAAAATCAAATCAAAGCTGCAAAAACCCGTTTTCAAATCATATATCAATAGCAAGGAAACTTGGCTCCCACAAAAGCAACGTGGCATGAATCCTGTGTAAACCAAGTCTAAAAGGGACATACATCTTGGTATTTGACCATGTGGCTAGTAGCATGTCTCATTAGTTCCTTAAAGTTTCTTGCAGCAAATACTATTATGGAATATTTTTATCATAAATCAGGAGCAATGCATATAAAAGGCTTCATTGAAGGCCCTACATAAACTCTAATTAAGATAACGACCAGATGTCTCCAGTCAGCTGACAGACAATTTGTAAAATGCAAAACACCAAGATCAGTTTCAAGAGTAAGAATCGGGAGACATATTGCATAAGCTCTATTTCAGAAGAGAGCAATGCTAGCTCCAAACATTCCAAAGCAACTGTTGCCAGCACTGAGCTTGATGAATGGGCAATATAATTTTCTGGCCACGGGATCCAAGCATGAGCATATTCCACCTCCCAATAATAATGTGACTGCCCCTAACAGTTACTTGAACCTAATAGATTCCCCACCATTCGTCTTTTCAGAAACAAAATTGATCTAGTTGCACTGATAAGATTTGCAATTTTAATCATGGCTTTCGCCACATTTCATATTCAGATCTGCATTGCCATTACTCCAACTGGATCGCAGATTCTATCAACCCACTGAGAGATAAACTACAGAAAAGTTTGCGCCAGATATTTCTTGCTTGGTCACACAAACTGTTCTCCTAAGATATCTAACAATTTCATGTAAACTAAGGGACAAATAAATATAAAAATTAGATATTGCTAAACTCAGCGTACCATTATTACAGACAGTATTTATCTGCAATGAAGTGATGCTCATCTAACAAACTCTAATTCAGAAGCAAACTGAAAGCAATTTCCAGCAAGAGAGTCTTTCTCCCACTCAAAGAAGTCGGGCAGAGGACTTTATTTTGCCTCTGCATTTTGCATTCATTCATAGATAAACAGCAACCAGCCCCCTCCATGAGTTCCTGAAGTGACCTGAATTTTTCCCCCTATTTTTTGGTTTGGGGGCCTAGGAGTCAGGGAGATGAGAAAGTTGAAGACAGATTATATGCTATCACTGTTAAATTTGAATAAACCATTGCAAGGGATAGATTCTCCTATACAGAGAGAATAAAACATGTTAGAACTAACAGGAAAGGGGGAAACATCAATTGTGCTAAGAAGGGCATGTTGGCGGACAAGGGGAGGCCTACTGACAAGGATGCAGGAACAATTGCCTGTTGGCCAGAATGGGCGGCCGATTAATAAAAGCACACACACACTGTGAAGTAGAAGTATGAGAAGAAAAATGAATACCAAATGTTTTACGTAGAAAACTCTTCTGAAATAAGAAAAAAACCATGGGACACTAGGTCTACAAAAATCACTAGGTATGAGAATTTATTATACAAACTACAGGAGGCGAAAAATAATAATAGAGCAAAGGTAAGCAAAACTTCAACACTTTGTTTTCACCCACCGTTCTCTTTCTTTTCACTTTTTCTCCTCTATTTTTCTCACTGCTGCCACTTCGCACAATTAGTGTGCATATACACACACATATATACATACGTCCCCCACCATAGCCCAACTGGTGGTTGGTGCTCAACTTCCAAGGTTTGCATGTGTGCATACGTACGCTCTGTCCTGTAGCAGGCGGCGCATGCCTGCTCCTGCGAACCGATCAATATTTGGAGTCCTAAGAATAATGTCTACCAACTACCCAATCGGGCAGGTCAACTGTACACCTTTTGGAATATGACAGTCATTCAGACCTTTCAAATTCTGTCGGTCAACTCTGTTCACCATCCTCTCATTTTGGCCGGTCAATCATACCGTTGACCGGTCGAAGTAGTCCGTCCCAATTCTTCAGCAGAGAAAGTCGTCTCACAACTTTTATCGGTCATCATAATGAACGGTAGAAGTTGACCGTCCAGAAAGTTCCGGTCGACTATGTTGACCGAATTTCCTTAAACTTAAAGTAGCACACACGTGCTCCGTCCAAATCTCCCGGTTACAATGACTTCCACACGGGAATGATTACCAACACGGCGGATGGCCAACTGTAGATTCTGGTTAACAGGAGGTTGATCGTCTGAGGGCTGCAGGAGTACCGCTGGATAGCAGACTGGCAGCAGAAGACGGTCAACGGGGAGGTTAACCGGATAAGGCTGGAGAGGAAATACGAAGAGGATTTTCAAAGAGCATTTTCGGAGTTGAAAATGCTAAAGCGCCTTTCAGGAGAGAACACCGGTCAACCTGTTGACCGGTTGAGAAGGCCGAAATTTACCAGTTGGTGACATTGGTATGGAATCGCCCGCGGACATAGCTGAGTGCACAATAGCGTCCGGAGATATGAGTTGTGCACAATGGCGACCGAGGACATGAGATGTCTGAGATCGTTGCCACTGCCTGGAGACCAAGGAATGCCAGACGACTCTTGTGATGACCAAAGAGCACAGATGGTCCGGGGACTTAGTTGCAGCAATGACCGAGGACGTCGTGGACAGCTGGCAGCAAGTTGTGGACAGTTGACTCTGCAAAATAGGTGGCAGACCTGCAGTCTGTGTACGCCGTCTGTGTAGGTGGCAGGATTGCAAAGTTGGTGGGAAAAGTTGTTGGCAGGTTGCAGAGAAGGTGGCGGGCGTTTGTCCACACACAACCTGCCTATTGGTTGAAGGTTTCCGGACATATCAATATATATATGCATTTTGGGCATGTTGTGCTTGGTGCACGCAAGGCGCCATAGGAGTAACTATGGGTAATAGAGAAATCACCATGAGCGAGCACTTGCAAGGGCTTATATAGCCAGGGGCTTGTGTAGCCGGCCGCATGCGTGCGAGGTGAAACGGCAGTCGCCGTTTCATCAACACTCGTAAAATAAAAGAGTAGAGAGCACCACAGTGAGAAGAAAAAGGGTAGAAGAAAGAGATAGCAGTGAATGAAACACAAAGAGTGAGACTTTGTATTCTCGTGTTCTGTTCTTCGTTTTCGCCTCTAGGACTTGTGTAGCGAGGGTAGTTGCTTGTATTCTATCTTTGGGTTTGTGCAACCATTTTACATAGTGGATCTATTGGTGGACATTGTGTCCCGTGATTTTTCCCTTTTGATTTGTGAGGGGGTTTCCACGTAAAAAATATTGTGCATCTCTTGTGTTCTTGTTCCTACTAAATGGTGGCTGTCAATGACGGGGGGTTTGAGTATTTTGCTGCTACCGGATCGGGTGGATCCGGATCGTTCGAACCCCAACAAGTGGTATCAAAGCTGGTGCTGATACCAACAAGTGGTATCAGAGATAGCTGATACCAACAAGTGGTATCAGAGATAGCTGAGATCGGCCCAGGCTCAGAAAGGGCTGCTTGCGGAGGATGCTGACCGGAAAGGGTTACTTGCGGAGGTGTTGACCTACTACCAGAGTGGAGTGAAGCGTCGCAAGGGGAAGTCGCCGAGTGAAGTGCCGCAGAAATGGAGCCGCTGAGGTCTGCGACGGTCGAAGTATATCTGGAGTTATCGTAGTGCGGAGCTAGCAGGGCCAAGGGCGGAGCTGAACAGGGCTAAGTGCGGAGCCAGCAGGGCCAAGGGCGGAGCTAGCAGGGCCAAGGGCAGAGCCAGCAGGGCCAAGGGCGGAGCCGATGCCGAGATCCCAATTTAGGGGAAGCAGCCGGAAGGCAGGTGATGACGGTCGCCGGGTAGAATCGAAGGTATCCCCCACAAGGTCGTGAGGAAAAATTTGTTGGATTTGATCACTCCCTTGTGGGTAACCCAACAAACTGGTTTGTCGTCGGAGGAATTTCGGAGAACAAATGACGAAGTTTATTTGGTGAAAGTTCGAAGAACAGTAGACGATCAATGGAGATTGACCGGCGGATGGCCAACTGTAGATTCTGGTCAACAGGAGGTTGACCGTCTGAGGGCTGCAGGAGTATTGCCGAATGGCAGACAGGTAGTAGAAGACGGTCAACGGGGAGGTTGACCGAATGAAAGCAGAGGACGGTCAACGGAAGGTTGACCGGATAAGGCTCGAAAGGAAATACGGAGATCATTTTCGGAGTAGAAAATATTGGAGCGCCTTTCAGGAGAGAACACCGGTCGACCTGTTGACTAGTTAAGAAGGCCAAAATTTACCCGTTGGTGACACTGATATGGAATCGCACGTGGACATGGCTGAGTGCACAGTAGCGTCTGGAGATATGGGTTGTGCACAGTGACAACCGAGGACATGGGATGTCCGAGATCGTTGTCACTACCTGGAGACCAAAGAACGCCGGAAGACTCTTCTGATGGCCAAAGGGTACAGATGGTCCGGGGACTTAGCTACAACAATGATCAAGGACGTCGTGGACAAGTGGCAGCAAGTTGTGGACAATTGGCTCTACAAAGCAGGTGGTAGACCTGCAGTCTGTGTATGCCGTCTGTGCAGGTGGCAGGATTACAAAATTGGTGGGCAAAGTTGTTGGAAGGTTGCAGAGCAGGTGGTGGGCGTTTGTCCACACGTAACCTACCTATTAATCGAATGTCTCCAGGAAGATTAGTATATATATGCATGATGGGCCTGTTATACTTGGTGCATGCAATGTGCCACGGGAGTGACCATGGGTGATAGAGAAATCACATGAACGAGCACTCACAGGGGCTTAAGTAGCCAGGTGCTTGTATAGCTGACCGGATGTGTGCGAGGTGAAACGACGATCACCGTTTCACCAATATTTGTAAAATGAGAGAGCATAAAACACCACAGTGATGATAGAAATAGTAGAAGAAAGAGAAAGCAGTGAATAAAACACAAAAGTGAAGCTTTGTATTCTTGTGCTCTGTTTTTTGGTTTTGCCTCTAGGGCTTGTGTAGCCAAGGTGGTTACTTGTATTCTGTCTCTAAATTTGTGTAATTATTTTACATAGTAGATCTATTGATGGACTTTGTGTCCCATGATTTTTCCCTTTCAGTTTATGAACAAATTTTCACGTAAAAAATATTATACATCTCTTGTGTCCTTGTTCCTACTAAATGGTGATTGTCGATCACAGGGGATTTGGTATTCCACTGCTACTGAATCGGGTGAATTCGAATCGTTCGAACCCCAACAAGTAATATCAAAGTTGATACTGATACCAACACTTCTATAGTAAGATCATAAGATCGTGAGCCAAAGAGAAGAAAACATAGGACTGGCAATGTTTTTTTTTTCCTTTATTTTTTTCCAATCCAGAAGTATTTAAGGAATGGAATATAAAATTCTAGTTTAGCTTTATAAACTATGTTTCCTCACTCCAAACAAACAATAAATAGGTAAATAAACGATCCACCCGGTCCCACCTATCACACTGTTCATCTCTATCCACACACAGCTATATTTATCGTTAAAAAATACAAAAGCCCTTCAAAAGAGAATACCGTAAACTAGTTTCTGAAACGACAAATCGATTACCAGAGAAACAGATCTCTAATGAGCCAGATCTAACAAAAACGTTAAATCCGGAACTCAAAAGAACAAATCAAATAAAGACAATGAAATCAAAATCGACAGAAAAGCAGATAAATAAAAAAGCACAGAGAAACAAAAAGTGAGGGGGAGAAAGGAAGTAGACCGTCGCCATCCTTGTCGAACAAACTGAAGGCCTCCTTGAACTCGGAGATCTGGTCATCGGTGAGCTGCTCCGTCATTTCTTATCTTTCTAGCTTCGCCTCTACTCTCTACACGATCCTTCTTCTCTCCTGATAAACACCGTTTACAGAGATATCTTTTGGTGAATCCTGAAAGCTGCTTGCTGTCTGTGAACCTAAATTGAGAGAGATGCCAACCTAAACACGGCACACTTCTCCTTCGAGAGCGAGAGAGAGAAAGAGAGACAGAGATCTAACGCGTTTTCTGAAGTCCCACCTGCTCTCTCATCCGACAAATTTTGCAGATTTGTATCTGAGAATAGTAGGTCCCTTCATTGATGCGCTGTGGTCCGGACCCGACCGAGGATTACCTATTTGCCCTTGTCTTTTAGGTTTTTTACTATTTGATGAGTGCCCGACTTCAGGCCGGTTTTACCTATATACCCATCTGCAATGAGGAAGCTTTTTCCCATTGCTTTCTCACATAGTTTAGAATGAAATATATCATAAAAATTTCATGAATATTTATTTTTTTATTTCATTTTTATTTTAATGTTTTCAAATAATTTTTAAAAAATTATTTTAATATTAATTTTTTCTTTCACAAAATAATTTATTTATATTTGGTGTTAAAAACTTAAAATCACTATTAACATATGAAATACTATACTTTCTTTTATTTAGCATCATCACATACGTATTATTCTGTGATTTAAAGTAAGTTTATTTAATAAATTTTTTTTACATAAAATATGAATTACACTAAAATAATTCTAACAATAAAATTTAAACTCATATTACTTTTAATCTTCTTAGGAGCAAGATATGAATTAAGAAATGTATCTAGGATGAAGGGCTATGTGACTTTTATAAAATTCTATAATGACTATATGGAATAAGATAAGACCTTAGTCGAGGTATCTAGTGATAGAGTTTTAGATATTTAACTTTATTTTAATCAGATAAAATTATAATTTAAAAAATATTTATTAATTTAAATTCTAAGTTAAGTGATGAAAAATTAAATGTCTATACTTATACTAATGAGACTTTTCCTTTTTTTAGTTGTAAAACTCTAGGTTGTCTAAACCCAAGTATCGTGGATCATAATAAGTGTAAGAGTCATGTTTATAATTGACATTTTCTGTGACCTTATATTTTAGTATATTTAGTCTGGTCCGCCCTCTAGTCGCTCGAGCCCGTCCAAAGCCTCCGCACCCTCCGTGCGCTTGCTATCCGCTCGAGCGCAGCTCGAGTGGTGCGGCAACGGATGTGAGGACCCGAAATCAAAAACGTGATAACTATATGTGATTAAAATGATTAATATCAGTAAGACGCTAAGTATGTAGTGAAAAAGTGGTAGTTAAAAGTAAAAAGTTAGAAAAATATCCGAGTTCAGCAAGCAGTCGAGTGGCGCTCGCTGGGCACTCGAGCCCACCTATCGAGCGCAAAAACCAGAGCCGTCCCCGCAGCTGGCCGCTCGAGCGGCGGATTGCCGAAAGTCGAG
>JAOVVI020013534.1:0-11821 GCA_028571085.2 Nepenthes alata | reverse complement strand
ATCAAACGGCTTCTTTATCTCCTCCCAGATGGCAATCAGTTTCTCTACGGAGTGGTTCCTCCGCTTCTACCTGACGGGCTTGCGGTCGGGATTAAGACCCAACTTGTGGACCATTACTTCGATTGGAATCCCAGGTATGTCAGTATGGGTCCATTCTAAGATGTCAGCATTCTATCATAACAATGCAATCAGCTTATCGCGTAGTGTCCCAGTGAGTGATCTTTCGATCTGTATGCACCTCTATGGGTCCTCCGGATTCAGTGAGATTAGATTGGTATCCTCACCAGACTGCACTTGTTGCAGAGTTGTTTTATCTCGATGGTCGAGTTCTCTTGTCATCTTGATGGTGCCACTCAGTGCGATCTAGGACATATAACATGTTCGTCAAGTTACTTGGTCACCCGGTATTTCACTTATACTACAGGCTGTCTGAAACTTCATTTTGAGGTGCGGTATTGAAGGGATGGCCTCGAACGTAGTTAGGCATGGGTGACCTAGTATTGCGTTATACATGGAAGGTAGGTCAACGACTAGGAATGTGAGTGTTCGACTCACCGTTCTTGGGTACGTGCCCAGGTTGACGTCCAAATGGATCATTTCTTGGATAACTACAGGTTCATTGTCAAGGCCATAGAGTGGGCCTTCGGCAAGCTTCAACTGACTCTTTCTTAAACCAAGTCTGAAAAACGTGTCAAGGTAAAGCAACTCATGAAACTTCCATTATTAATGAAAACTCGTTTCAGTCGATAGTCGACGCTACCGTCCAAAATGAGCGCGGATACAACAAGAGGATCTGCATGGGTGGAGATTACATGGATCATGTCATTGTCACTAAAGCTAATGACGTTGTCTTTTGTACGCTATTTCTTCCACCCAGGCTGCTACTCCTTCTAATCCGTTGGGGTCTTGGCCGGCTGGATTTTGACCATATTGACCACTCCGGCCGCAACCCGGTTCCATGGTGGGGAAGGTTCTAGTTCTTCTGCTCCTGAGGCACCAGAGCTCCACCTGGGGTTTCTAACAAACATGGTGAGGTGGCCCCTTCGAATGAGCTCATCGATCTCCCACTGAAATGTCTTGTAATCTTTCGTGGAGTGTCTGGAAGATCGATAAAAATCGCAATACTTGACTAGATTTCATCCCTTCGCTTTCTTAAATGGTTTTGGCCACTTAAGAAACTTCTCCCCATGGATCTGCATGAGGACGTTGGAGCAAGTGTTGGTCAGTGGCGTTAGGCTGATCAGCCCATAATCCCTTCATTTTGGTGCTCCGATCCTGTACTGCTTCTATTGGGAGTGGCTTTGAAGGCTCGTGAGGAGCGTTGGCTCTAAACATAGAGTTCACCGGGAACATAGTGGCAGAGAGAAAGAGAGAGGGCGTCTGTATTCTAAAAGCATGTGAGCTTTTTAGAAGAGAGCTTTTTGAAGGTGTTTGCTGGGCGAGCTTAAGCGTTTGTGGGCCAATGAGCGCATGCCTTGGAGTGAGGATTCCATGCCCTTTTATAGGCGCTACTTTGGGCTGCTTTCCTTGCGCAGAAGGGTTTGATTCCCACGCTCTATTAGGATTGTTTCCTTTTTTGGCGTAGAGCTTTTATGGCAGTAACGGTCATTGGATTGATTACTTTCATTCTATGTTCTGGAACCATTAGGGTTTCCAACAGATAGGGAAGAGATTCTGACACCTTATTTTAGAGATGCGCATAAATCTGCTGATGACCGTTACAGTGGAGATTGCTTTCAAAGAAGAGTGCGAAATTAGGGGGGAAGGCTGTTGCTGGTTGAGGACGGTTGTCTGCGCCAAACTGGGCTTGGTCCACTTGAGGCCTGTCCTTCAGACGGTCAACTGGACATACTTCAGGTCAATGAAAACGTTGACCAACTTGCATGATTCCGGTCAATGGAAGTGTTAACCATCTTGTGCGTAAGTAGGACGTCCTGTACTTAGGTTTCTCCTCGCTCATTTACCTTTTGACCGGTTAATGACTAGCATTGACCGTTCAGACGCTAATGGGCCGTTGTGTATCTGGGTCGTTCCTCTTTTTTGGGCTAGCCCATTACTGGCATACCCAATAGAGCCAAATGTAACACTTTACCAATGACCGTGCCTGACCTAAACATTTAAGTGAGTATAATTTTATGATCATATATGTCCATAATATTTTAATATATTGATCAAACCATATAAATTTTGAAGTGGATCGAAGTGTTCTAATCAAATAACCCGATTTTGATCGGGCATAGTGAAATCTCAAATTATAAAGTTTAATATCCAATATATAATTGTTTTTGGAATACTTATTAAATTTTAAATTATTTGGTCAATATATTTTATTAAAATAATAACAACTAGACAAATATGAATACATTTTAGAAGACCAAATGATTATGCAACGAGTAGTTGCAGATCGAATGACTATGGTTTTCTTTAAAAAAAATAATGCTTTTTAGTTTGTTTTTAAATTTCACCTGTCAAACGTTAATTAGACGCCTTGTATTGAATAGGGTTAAATTAACCTTCTTTTAGACAGGCAGAGACCTCAAACCCAATCCTCAGCCTCAAACCCAATCCTTAGAGGCTTTATCATGAAGTTTGTGTGACAGAACGGGTTATAATCCACCATATGACTTCCGTTATATAAACATACCTATAGCCGGGATAATCAACTCGGCACAAATAGCATATAATTAGGTGGATTTAAAATTTTTATTCGCATGCACAGGATCGCAAATGGCTAGTCATCAAGTTGGCCTCATTAAGGTCAGTCACAATGTGACTGTCTGAGATTCAAGGTCAGTCGGTTAGAGAACAAAACCAAAGACGTACGAGGTGCCACTAGAAACCAAAATTATTCAGACCATAAAAATTTAGCGGAAGTATCTAAATATCTTTTTTATTTACGTAGCAGAATCATTAAACAAAAGTTTTCAAAATATACCAAAAGTACATCAAGGTTGGTCATGCACTGCTACAAAAATCTCAATAGGCCTTCCTATCTAACTAGACCGTCCAACTTCACTCTTTCTTTTCCGGCATAAGTTTTTGGTCATCTGAGGATAAGAGAAACAGTAAGGAATGAGCGATAGCTCAGCAAGATATTAATACAGAAAATATGCATAATTATAGCATGAAATGAAATGGAAGAATTTTGCATACAAAAGCATCATTTATGGGAATAAGATATTTTAATGCGAAGCTAGTTTCCAAAACAAATGCAAATCCAAAACCTAGTGTTAAAAACCGGCTATATTTTAGGCCTGTAGCTACTCGGCCATCATATATTGAAACTGGCTACATTTAGGGTCTACAATTACTCGACCGTCAGAACTAGCTATATTTTAGGCCTGCAACTACTCAACTATCTTTTAACAAAATTGGCTACATTTAAGATTTACAACTACTCGACTGTTAGAATTAGTTATATTTTAGATCTACAACTACTCGACCGTCAAAACTATCTTGAGTTTCAAATGACCAAAGTCCTTAAAAACATGCAATTTTACTTTTACAAGCGGCGAACAACATGCAAGCAGATAAGATTTTAAACATGCAAATTGATTCGTTAACAGTAATTAAACATATAAAATAATTTTCATGTGCTTAATTTTTGAGTGTGAACCGTGGAATATAATCTCACAAGTAAAACATAACTCATGCGTTGATCATGAAATTCCTTCATAAAATATGAGAAGTAATTACCATAATATGCATCACGTAGAACATAACGAAAAAGAATATTAGAATAACATCAGATTTTCAGACGAGAAACAGTCAAGGACAAAACGTGGGGTACTCTTGCCTGCAAATCTCCATACTAAACCTAGCCTTAGGTTTCTTCCTCCACTTCTTCGTCTCCCTCGTGCCCCTTCTCAGATCATTTTCTAAACTCTTCTCCCTGATCCCCAAATTTAGAATTTATAGGCAATGGGGTAGGTAAGAGTAGATAAAAGTAGGTCACCTACTTCAGATATTTTGCTCAGATCCTCCTATCTAGAGAGTTCTTGATTAAAGGGAGTAGATGGGAGTGGGTAAGAGCAGTTTACTGACTCTGGTTTGACCCCTTTGATCTCTGGCCAATCGAGCCAATCGGTTCAACCTTCTTATTCTTGTCATCATTCTATTCCAGTCAGCTAATTCTTTCTAAGTCCTTGGTTATTATTGATTATTTTCAGGCCGCATTTTTGTGGTTATTTTGGTTATTTTCTTGATTACTTTAGTTCTAGCCAACTATTTTAGTCCGGTCAATTCTCTTAATTGGACAATAATTTATTCTTGTCATCTATCTTATCCGAAAATCCTCTCAAGAAATTTATTCAATCCTCTCAAAAAATTCACCGAATGCTCTCTGAAAATTCACTCAATTCTCTATGAAAATCCTCACCAGAAATTCACTCAATCCTCTCCGAAAATCCTCTCTCAAAATTTTGCCATTAGAACCGGTCAACTATATGCCAAATTTGGTCAATTATACTAATTCTGGTCAACTTTTCTATTTTTGGCTAACTCTCTAGCTGGTCACTAATTCAATCTGTCTAGTTAACACGCTAATTGTTAAGCAGGTCAATCTGGTCATCTTTTTTTCCTAGCTGCCCTTCTTACTACTTTGGCCGATTTCCATTAAAGCCGATCAACTATTCACAAATTCAGTCAACACTTTTTATACGAACATCTTACTAGTCCGGTCATTATTATAATAATTTCCTTGGTTATTAACTTAATAACTTCCTTGGCCATTTCTGTTAACGTCAGCTGCTATGTTCTAGTAGCCTGATCCTTATAATTCTCTCCTACATATAGAAATTTCGTCCTCAAAATTTGATGAACTTTAAAATTTATCATTTAGTTGGATCCTCAATCTTATTCTGAGATCACTGGGCCATGGGCCCACATGCTACCGTTATGCTACTCTTATTTATCATTTACTTGCATGCTAAAATCAACTTGCAAGTCTCATCAATTGGTTCATAGCGGACAATTAGGTTACATAGTTACTATAGACCCAAGAAGATCCTAATGATGTCAAGATTTCTAAGGCAAAACCCATAAATCCTCAAGGCAACGATCCCAATAGCTCACTCCAACCACGGTTAGAGTAATTTTGATCATGGACGTCTCCCCCACTTAATAAAAGGGCAACCGCCTACTATGGTCTCTAATCAAATTTAGGAAAGATTAGTACTGCCCAAATGCGCAATCGCTCGATACCGATTAATACCATATTCAAGCTATTGAAGAAATCACATACCCAGCATAACATTTTTCCTTACTCATACTCGTACTCAAAATTAGTTCAAAGCATGGTACCTCAAATCAAACTGATTCAGCCCAACCAATCTTATCTACAGGGCTAAGAAAAATATCGCTAGCCTCGAGGCAACTAGTATAAAATCCACGATTAGTGCTAGCTTGGTTTGTCTTCCTCTATTTTCCATTTTTTCAGCTAACACTTCATCTTCTGAAATAAGAGTAACTTGGTCAGATTATAATTTGCCCTAATGAGTAACAAGGACATGACACTTCCCAAACATAATGTCCTGGTCCTACTTTGTTGCTAACTTGGTTGACTGGACTACGATAACTAAGTCTAACTGGTCTAACTTAGTTGTCCTATACTTTTATTGATTCATCTGACCACTCTTAACCTATCCTAAGCTTCCGCATAAATTCATATTAATTTAAGGCATTTTTTTTTCTTTGATACCATTTGTGATGGAATGGGTTGTAGTCCACCATATGACCTCTGTCACAAAAATATACCTATAGCCAGGATAATCCACTCGGCACAAGTGGTATATAATTAGGTGGACATAAAATTTTTGTTCACCTGCATAGGATCACAAACGGCCGGTCATGAAGTCCGCCTCATTAAGGTCGGTCACAATGTCACCGTCTGACGTTCAAGGTCGGTCGGTTAGAGAACAAAACCAAAGACATACGAGATGCCACAGGAATCAAAATGATTCAAACTATAAAAATTTAGCTGAATCATGTAAATATCCTTTTTATTTACATAGCAGAATTATTATATAAAAGTTTCCAGAATATTCAAAAAATATATTAAGGTCAGTGATGCATTGCTACGAAAATCTTTATCGGCATTTCTGCCTAGCTAAACCGTCCAACTTCACTCTTTCTCGTCCTGCATAAATTCGTGGTCATCTGAAAGTAAGAAAATAACAAAGAGTGAGTGATAGCTCAGCAAGACACCAATGTAGAAAACATGTAGAATTATAGCATTGAATGGAATGAAAGCGTTTTGCATACAGAAGTATCATGCATGGGGATAAAACATTTTCATATGAAACTGGTTTCCAAAATGAATGCAAATCCAAAACCAAATGCTGAAAATTGGCTACAATTTAGGCTCACAGCTACTCGATCATCACATATCAAAACTGGCTACATTTAAGGTCTGTAGCTACTTGACCGTCAGAATCGACAACATTTTAGGCCTGATCATGAAATTCCTTCATAAAAAATGAGAAGTAATTACCATAATATGCATCACATAGAACATAACAAAGAAGAACATTAGAATAACATCAGATTTTCGGACGAGAAACAGTCAAGGATAAAACGTGGGGTACACTTGCTTATAAATCTCCTTACTCGACTTGACCTTAGGTTTCTTCCTTAACTTCTCCTTCGTCTCCCTCGTGCCCCTTCTCAGATATTTTTCTAAACTTTTCTCCCTGAACCCCTAAATCCAATAGTTATAGGCAATGGGGTAGGTGAGAGTAGGTGGAAGCAGGTCACCCACTTTAGATATTTTGCTCATATCCTCCTATCTAGAGAGTTCCAGATTAATCGAAGCAGATAGGAGTGGGTAAGAGCAGTTTACCTACTCTGATTTCATCCCTTCGATCTCTGGCCAATCGGGCTAGTCCGGTCAACGTTCTTATTCTTGCCATCATTCTGTTCCGGTCAGCTAATTCTTTCTAAGTCATCGGTTGTTACTGTTTATTTTTTGGCCGCATTTTTGTGGTTATTTTGGTTATCTCCCTTTAGTTTTGCTCAACTATTTTAGTTTGGTCAATTCTCTTAATCGGATAACATTTTATTCTTGTCATCTATCTTCTCCAAAAATCCTCTCCAAAAATTCACTCAATCCTCTCCGAAAATCCTCTTCGGAAATTTACTCAATCATCTCCGAAAATCCTCTCTAGAAATTCACTCAATCCTCTCTGGAAATCCTCTCCAGAAATCCTCTCCATAAATCCTCTCTGAATATCCTCTCCAAAAATTTTTCCATTAGAGTCGGTCAACTATATGCTAAATCTGATTAACTATGCTAATTCTGGTCAATTATTCTATTTCTGGCTAACTCTCTAGCCGATCAGCAAATCAATATGTCCAGTTAACATACTAATTCTTTATGCAAGTCAATCAGGTCAACTTTTATTCCTAGCTGCCCTTCTTACTACTTCAGCTGATTTCCATTAAAGTCAGTTAACTTTTTGCAAATTCGGTCAACTCTTTTTATCCGGCCATCTTAATAGTCCGGTCATTGTTATAATAACTTCCTCAGTTATTATCTTAATAACTTCCTCGGCCATTTCCGTTGAGGCCGGCTGCTATGTTTTAGTAGCCTGATCCTTACAATTCTCCCCTACTTATAAAAATTTTGTCTTCAAATTTTGATAAACCTCAAAATTTTTTATTCACTTGGATTATCAATCTTATTCTAAGATCACTAGGCCATGGGCCCATATACTACCGCTACGCTACTCTGATTTGTCATTTACTTACATGCTAAAATCAACTTGTAAATCTTATCCATTAGTTTATATCATATACTTAGATTACACGGTTACTATAGACCCAAGAAAATCCTAAAGATATCAATATTTCTAAGCCAAAACCCATAAATCCTCAAAGCAATGATCCCAATGGCTCACACCAACAACGGTTGGAGTAATTTTGATCATGGGCATCTCCCCCACTTAATAAAAGGGAAACCGCCCACTATGGACTCTAATCAACCTTAGGAAAGATCAGTACTACCCAAATGCGCCATCGCTCGATACCCAATAATACCATATTCAAGCTATAGAAGAAATCACATACCCAGTACAACATTTTTCCTTACTCATACTCATACTCAAAATTAGATCAAAACTTAGTACCTCAAATCAAACTGATTCAGCTCAGCCAATCTTATCTACAAACCCAAGAAAGATATCGCTGGCCTGGAGGCAACTAGTAGAAAATTCACGATTAGTGCTAGCCTGGTTTGTCTTCCTCTATTTGCCATTTTTTCAGCTAACACTTCAGCTTCTGAAACAAGAGCAACTCCGTTAGATTATAATTCGACCAAATCAGAAACTAGGACACGACGCTTCCTAAACACAACGTCTTGGTCCTACATTGGTGCTAACTTGGTTAAGTGGACTAGGATAACTAAGTCTAACTGGTCTAACATAGTTGCCCCATACCTTCATTTATTCATCCGATCACTCTTAACATATCCTAAACTACCACATAAATTCAGATCAACCTAAGGCATCTCTATTTCTCTAATATCATTTGTGACGGAACGGGTCATAGTCCACTATAGGACCTCGGTCACGTAAACATACCTATAGCCGAGATAATCAACTCGGTACAAGTGACATATAATTAGGTGAACTTAAACTTTTTGTTCGCGTGCATAGGATCACAAATGGCCTGTCATCAAGTTGACCTCATTTAGGTCGGTCACAATGTGACCGTTCGAGGTTAAAGGTCGGTTGGTCGGTTAGAGAACAAAACGAAAGACGTACAAGATGCCATTAGGAACCAAAATTACTCAAACTATAAAAATTTAGCGGAAGCATCTAAATATCTTTTTTATTTACATAGCAGAATCATTATATAAAAGTTTCTAGAATATCCGAAAAATACATCAAGGTCGGTCATGCATTGCTACAAAAATCCCAGTCGGCCTTCCTGCCTAGCTAGACAGTCCGACTTCACTTTTTATCATCCGGCATAAGTTCTTGGTCATCTGAGGGTAAGAAAATAGTAAATAGTGAGTGACAGCTCAGTAATGTACCAATACAGAAAACATGCATAATTATTACATTAAATAGAATAAAAGCATTTTGCATACAGAAGCATCATACATGGGAATAAGACATTTTCATGCGAAACTGATTTCCAAAACGAATGCAAATCCAAAACCAAGTGCTGAAAACTGGCTATATTTTAGACCAATAGCTACTCAACCATCATATATCAAAACTGGCAACATTTAAGGTCTGCAACCATTTAGCCGTCAGAACTAGTTACATTTTAGGCTTGCAGCTACTTGGTGGTCATATAACAAAACTGGTTATATTTAAGGTCTGCAACTACTTGACCGTCAGAACTGGCTATATTTTAAGCCTATAGCTACTCGGTCGTCAAAACTATCTTGAGTTTCAAATGATTGAAGTACTTAAAATAATGTAATCTTACTTTTACAAGCGACAAATAACATGCAAGCGGATGAGATCTTAAACATGCAAACTGATTCGTTAACAGTAATTAAACATACAAGATAACTTTTATGTGCAAACGTTTTGAGCATAAAACGTGGAACAAAATCTTTCATGTAAAACATAACACATGTGCTGATTATGAAATTTCTTCGTAAAATTTGAGAAGTAATTACCATAATATGCATCACGTAGAATTTAACGAAGAAGAACATTAGAATAACATCAGATTTTCAAACGAGAAACAGTCAACGATAAAACATGGGGTACACTTGCTTACAAATCTCCTTACTTGACCTGGCCTTAGGTTTCTTCCTCCTTCGTCTCCCTCGTGCCTCTTCTCAGAATTTTTTCTAAACTCTTTTCCTTGACCCCTAAATCCAGTATTCATAGGCAATGGGGTAGGTGAGAGTAGGTGGAAGCAGGTCACCTACTTTAGATATTTTGCACAGATCCTCCTATCTTGAGAGTTCCAGATTAATTGGAGCAGATAGGAGTGGATAAGAGCAGTTTATCTACTCTGGTTTGACCCCTTTGATCTCGGACCAATCGAGCCAATTTGGTCAACCTTCTTATTCTTGTCATCATTTTATTTCAATCAGCTAATCCCTTCTAAGTCTTCGGTTGTTACTATTTATTTTCAGGCCGTATTTTTGTGGTTATTTTGGTTATCTTCATGATTACTTTAGTTTTGGTAAACTATTTTAGTTCAGTCAATTCTCTTAATTGGACAATATTTTATTATTGTCATCTATCTTATCTAAAAAATCATCTCTGAAAATTTACTCAATCCTCTCCGAAAATTCACTCAATTCTCTACGGAAATCCTCTTTGAAAATTCACTCAATCATCTTTGGAAATCCTCTTCGAAAATCCTCACTGAAAATTCACTCAATCCTCTCCAAAAATTTTGCCATTAGAGCCGGTCAATTATATGCCAAATATGGTCAACTATGTTAATTATGGTCAACCGTTCTATTTCTAGCTAATTTTTTTGGCCGGTTATCAATTCTTTCTGTCCAGTTAACAAGTTAATTCTTTAAATAGGTTAATCTGGTCAACTTTTTTTCCTAGCTGCCTTTCTTACTACTTCAACTTATTTTGATTAAAGCCGGTCAACTATTCACAAAATCGGTCAACTTTTTTTATCCGACTATCTTAATAGTCTAGTCATTATTATAATAACCTCCTCGGCCATTTCCGTTAAGGCCGATTGCTATGTCCTAGTAGCCTGATCCTTACGGTTTGTTAAGTAGTTTTAAATGGAGTATGCATGCAATATTATTAAAAAGATTGTAAAAGTATTTTGTATTCTAAACTTCTATTTTACTTTTTTAAATTGATTTTCTTAAAAATATGTCTTCTTCAATTATCTTCCTTTTGGATTTTCTAAGATATCTGATTTTAAAAATTGTTAAAGATATATATTAAATTATAAAGAAAAGTCCAACCAGTTATTTGGAGCTTTAAAAATTTGGTTAGTTATAATTTTAAATTTCTTATTTTAACATCTATGCCCAACAAGGCCTAAATCTAGCGCCAAAAACACTAATATCTAAATACATTTGGAAAATTGGATGGACGTGGAGGATAGTGAAGACTGGAAATGGACACGACAAGACAAATCATGATGTGTTTTCTGACTTGTAGGCTCTAATCTAAATCCGTGGAGCCGCGTGGATCATATTTTAAATTAAGGCCAAATTCAAATTATTAAAATACATGGATAAAATTGTTGTTAAAATTCGTCCATTGCTCAAGTCAGGCATATATATTTCTAATAATATAAAATATCTCTAATAAAAATATCTATATTATATAACTATAAAATATATTAATATAAAAATTTTTTGATAAAAAATTAAAAATATTAAGAAATAAAATTATTCAAAATAGTCTAAAAATACATCATATTTTATTTATTTTATTAGATATCTTTAATTTTATATTTTAAAAAAACAAAAAAATCTATATATCTAATAATAACTCAATTATATTTAAATTTCACTTATATTTCATGCTATTCCGTTTTTTCGTCAACTCTTTGTTGGCCGGAAAGAGGGCGGCCAACTATCACAGGCACAATAGATCGAAGAAAAGAAAATCGAAGCGAGAATAATGACAACCGATTTTACGTGGAAAATCCTCATGAATCAAGGAAAAAAACCACGGGACGTTGAGTCCGTAAAAATACACTATGTATGAGATAGAGATTACAAACAATAAGGCAAAAATGCACACACACACTTTGTTTAGCTTTCTTCCTCTCCTTTGTTTTCTCTTTTCTCACACACTCACACACTGCCCTTACTTAACAACACTTGCTCTCTGTTTCTCAACACTCTCTACAGCATCTGTATCTCCAC
>JAOVVI020013533.1:0-11822 GCA_028571085.2 Nepenthes alata | reverse complement strand
TAGTACCATTTTTTCGTTCTTCTTAAAGTCGTCATCGGTGGGCGCAACTGTAAGCCGCCCCTCTGCGTGCGCACCTCTAAGCCGCCCCTCTGCGGGCGCACCTCCAAGCTGCCCTCCGCGGGTACACCTCTAAGCTGTCCATTTGCGGGCGCATCTCTAAGTCGCCCCTCTGTCGGGCGCACCTCTAAGCCGCACCTCTGCGGGCGCACCTCTAAGCTGCACCTCTACGGGCGAACCTCAAAGCCGCCCTCCGCGGGCACACCTCTAAGCCGCCCTCCGCGGGCGCACCTCTAAGTCGCCCCTCTGCGGGCGCACCTCTAAGCCGCCCTCCGCGGGCGCACCTCCAAGCCGCCCTCCGCGGGCGTACAGGTAAGCTGCCGCTCTGTCGGGCGCATTCATTGAGCTCAAGCCTCCAAATACACCCCTCTCACACTCCCCTCATCGATGCATCTTTGCATTCTCACCACGTTTACCTTTAAACGTGCATTCCTCCGTTTATTATGGAAAATTTCTGACTTGAGCATCGAAGTGTCAACGGGGTGCACAAAGCACACCAGGGGTGCAATTTCCAATGGCCCCATGCCTGAGGTGCCCTCAAGCGCAGAAACCAGTGGCTCCACGCCTGAGGGGTGCCCAATCGGTGCTTGAGCTCCAGTTCGGATATTTAAAGTCGTGCGTTTAGTTTTCTGTCATTTTGCAGATAAAAGGAAGAGAGGAGAGAGAGAGAATGAGATGGAGAAAGAGACAGAAGAGGAGATCGAGGCTCTTCGATCTGTTTCTTGCGTGGGACTAGTTGAGAAACTTGTGGATCGAGTCGAGACAAGTGAACTTAGAAAAAAGAAACTTTTCTTTCTCTTTTTGCTCATTTCTTGTTGTTCCTTTCAGGTATCCTTATTCAAATGCCCGTTTGAACTTAGATTTTGAAGTATTCATATGTTAAATGTGTATATATATTGATTTTCTTTCTGATTTTGAAGTATATGTGTGAAAAACGTGTATACATGTCAATTTCTCATCCGATTTCAATGTTTAAGTGAAGTATTATGTTAAATCGAAAACCCTAACCCCATGCATGCTATGATTTTGAGTTATCATGATATTCTATCATTTGTATTTCATATATGATGTTTTTCATGTCTGGACAATTATGTTAAGCCCTAAAAAATGTGTGAATTTCCTTCCTAAAATATCCCATATGTTAAGTATATGGACTGATATTGTAAAAATTGCCCATTTTGCATATTTTTATAGAAATTTTTTATATTGGTTGAAATCCCATATCCTAGATTCAAATTTCGTTTATGAAAATTGAAGGATTAAATGTATATTGTACATATGAAGCAGTAAGTGCATGGAACTTAATGTTTATGGTCTAAAATAATAATGTTTTTGTTTTGTATAGTGTAGTAAAATTCTCCTAGTTTTTCCTAAACTTCATGTCATTTTATGCATGTATTTGAAGTTATGTGAATACCATATGATAAGAAATAAGTATGTATGTATTGAAAAGAAAAAGAAAAAAATTCTATAATTATGTTAAGAAGTTATGAACTATTCTCTAAATGGTGAGAATTAAAAATATATGAAATCAAGTGTAGAATTTCCTAAGAAGTTAAGAAATTGGACTAAGGAATGTTTGACAAATAGTATATTTTGGCATGCCTAGGTATATTATAGTGGAATATTGTTGCATCCTAAAAAAACTACTTACAGTTTATGACCCTATCTATAAAGTATATAAATATAGATGGCCCACCTCTGGATCGATAATAGGAGGAGAATGTTTTTGATTGTATAGAAGCAAATACAATTCAGATTTCGATTGATCGCTCCTTTAACTAGTAAGACTTATTAGCCCTAATCCCTAAAGAACAGTAAAATTTAAATATGTTTTCTAGTTATGTATAAAGATAAGAAAATCAAATGTGCATCATGAAAGCTTTTGAACACGTTTAAACCTTTGCACACGATTATGATTCCTATTTCCCTTCTAATATGAATTTAAATTAACAATATGCATGTTCCTTTGTATATTGTACCTTATTCAGTATTTAGCTCACTTTCTTAATATTTTTACTAACCTTCAAATGAGTAGGAGTTGCAAGAGTTCTTACCCGGTGAGCAAGATTAGAGATTTGGAAGATTTTAGGCTTGTTGGTTCTAATATTTAGGCATTGTTGTATTTTGGATAGATTTAGGTCATTTTGTTTATTACAGATTAGTTAGTTTGATTTCGGACATGATTTTTTATGTATTATGGATTTTCGAGCAATATTGTTAGCTCGTGTGGTATTTTTGTATTATCCGAAGCTATCGATTTTGTATTTGATTATGGACAGGACGGTTATCTTTGTCTTGGATTATTTTGTGAATGTGTAGGTTAGGAAGGAAGGTACTATGAATGTGTTTTTGCTTCTACTATATTGTTGAATAGATATGCATATGTTCGATTGGTATTGTTGCAGACATATCTCCTTACTAAAGATCCAACGTCGTATGTTTTGGTCGGTGTCGGAGCCACCGATATTGTGACATGGTTTTGGTTTCCTATGTATGTTATTCATTTATTTATTTTGAGGTCAGTTGAAGTATCTCACATTTAATAAATTTTATTTTCAGTTATTTGGTTAATTGTTTATGATAAGAGGTAATTGATAGGATTTAGACGTGTTCCGTCATAGGCACACTTAATAATACACGTACTACCCACCTGGACTTGGTATGAAGCTATAGATAGAACTTTTTCAAGAGGAAGGCATTCCACTTCCTTGGCACTAGCTTATCGTTTGGGGTGTGTAACTTGTATGCACTACTCCGAAGAATGGCCGAGATGATGAATGGGCCTTCCCAATTATGGGAGAGTTTATTCTTATTGGCTATTTTACCAGTTACCTCTATACTTCGCAGAACTAGGTCTCCGACGTTGAATTAGTGTGCCTTCACCCTTTTGTTATAATATCGAGCTATCCACTGTTGATAAGCTATCATTCGCACACTGGCCCCTTATCGGGCTTCTTTAAGTAGGTCAAGATGCTCCATGAGTCGCTGTGCATTACTAAGCAACTCAAAATTCTCAACCTAGAAGTTGGGTAGTTTGATCTCTATTGGGATAACCACTTCGTTCCAAAGCATAGACTGAATGGTATCTCCCATGTAGGTTCCTTGGGCATCATCTGGTAGGACCCCAAAAATTAGGGTAATTCTTCTGCCCATGAGCCCCCAATGTCCTCTAGTTTTGTTTTCAAACCATGCAATAGGGTTTACTTAGTGACCTCTACTTGCCCGTTTGATTGTGAGTTGTCCACGGAGGTGTGTGCTAGCCGGATACACAAGTTCATACAATACTCGGTGAAGCATTTGCTAGTGAGTCGGGTCACATTGTCGGTTACTATTATCCCAAGGATCCCAAACCTACAAATGATACTTTGTCAGAGAAACTCTGTCGCATTATACTTTGTGATCCTTGCCAACAGATAGGTCTCAACCCACTTGGTGAAATAATCAATACTCACAATGACAAACTTTCTTTGACCGGATAAGATTAGAAAGGGGCTGAGTATATCCATTCCCCATTGCGCAAATGGCCATGGGGCCTGTAGGGTTTTCAACTCGGTCGATGGCTGATGAGGCATGCTACTATGCAATTGATAGTTCTCACATTTCTTAATGAAGTCCACAACGTCTTTCTTCATCGTTGGCCAATAGTAGCCTTGGCACATTATTTTGAAAGCAAGATTCTTGCCTCAGATGTGCGATCCACATATTTTAAAGTGAACATCGCTCAAGGCATAGTCAGCTTCCTCTGGTGTGAGATATCTCAAATAAGAGGTTGAATACCTTGAGCGCTACATTCTTCCATGCATGATAGTATAACATCTATCCTTTTTTTATGCGCTTGGTGTCCTCCGGGTTTTTCGGCAGAATACCGTCAGTAATATATTACTAGTAAGGAAACATCTTACTTTCATTACCAGAGACTTGTAGAATTTCTTACTCGGATTCCTCAATACCTGGAGTGGTTAGGACTTCTCGGATGCTTTTGGAATAATGCTCTAGATTTTTCATCGCGGCGATCCTCGCTAACTAGTCAACCTTCCCATTGTCCACTCTCAGAATTTGTACTATCTCCATTTTGTCGAACTTCTATGCTATGTTCCTCACTTTAGCGAGGTAGCTCACCAGCCGAGGGCTCGATGCCTCAAAACTTTCTCAAACTTGGTTGACGATCAATTCAAAATTGCTATAAATAGCTAAATGTTTTGTTGTACATTCCTTAGTCAATTGTAACCCGACAAGCAAGGCTTCGTATTTGGTGACATTGTTAGTTGCCAGGAGTACGAGCTTTAGTGAGTTACTTATTTCCATCTCGTATGGAGTTCTCAAGACCACTTCATCCCCACTGCCAGACTACATTGATAACCCATCGACATATAATGTCCAGATCGGGATCGTCTCCATCTAGTCGACATCTTTGTTGTCCATTTGGGTGTCTTAAATGAAGGTTGTGGTTTCCACTACAAAGTTAGCCAGGGCCTGTCCTTTTATGGCTAACATTGGCCTGATTTATATGTCAAACTCGCCTAATTCGATAACCCATTTGACTAATTATCTAGACACGTAATCTTTCTACAATATTCTCTTCAATGGTTGATCAGTCAAGATGACTATCTTGTGAGTTTGAAAGTAGGGTTGTTATTTCTTAGTAGAATAGACGAGGGCCAATGCAATCTTTTCGGCATGTGTGTAATGGGTCTCCACGTCTGACAAAGTTTTGCTGATGTAGTAAATTTGTCACTGAACATCTGATTGCTGCCGGATCAAGATTGAACTTAGCACCATCTCTAAAACTGACAAATATAAGTACATCTCCTTGCCTTCCTCTGGTGATGTTAGGAAAGGGGGACTGGCCAAATAGTCTTTTAGCTCTTGAAAGACTGCTCAATAGTCAGTCGTTCATTGGAAGTCGTTTACCTTTGTTCCTCTCAAATCCTTAAAGAATGGGAGATGATTTTCAGAGGATTTTGCTAGGAAGCGGGAAAGTGTTGCAAGTCTCCCGGTGAGCCTTTGGACACCATTCATAGTCCGTGGTGGACTCATGTCCATGATTACCTTTAGTTTTTTTGGGTTAGCCTCGATCCCTCATTAAAAAACTATGAATCCCAAGAGCTTATCAAAGGATACTTCAAAAATACACTTAGTTTGATTTAACTTCATGCAGTGCGTCTGGAGCACTTCGAAGGCTTCACTCAAGTCTCAAATATGGTCTCCAGTGGTTTTACTTTTACAAGCACGTCGTCCACATATGCCTCCATATTCTAGCCGATTTGAGTTTCAAATATTTTATTCATGAGTCATTGTTATTTAGCACCCGCATTCTTCAGACTTAATGGCATAACTTTATAATAGTACGTCCCTTTGTTGGTCATGAAAAATGTGTGCTCTTCATCCTCTAGACTCATTCTAATTTGTCATAACTTGAGTACGTATCCATAAAACTAAACAACTCGTGTCTAGATATAGAGTCCACCAGCAAATCTATTTTGGATAGTGGGTGCTATCCTTCAGGCATGCCTTATTTACATTGGTAAAATCGACGTACTTCTACCACTTTTCATTGCTTTTCTTCATGAGAACCACGTTAGAGAGCTAATCCGGATATTGGACTTCTCTAATGAAGTTGACGCGAGCAGTTTCTTTACTTCCTTATAGATGGAAATGAGCTTTTCAATAAAGTATTTCCTCTATTTCTACCTGACAAGCTTATGACCGAGATAGAAACTCAACTTTTGAACCATTACTCCAGTCAAAATTTTTGACATATCAACAAGTGATCATAAGAAGACATCCGAGTTTTGTCAAAGGAAAGTGACCAGATGCTCACGCAAGGTTTCAGTTAGTAAGCCCCCAATTTGTATGCACCATTTCAGATCATTGGGATTCGGAGGGACCGGATCCATTGTCTCGTTGGACTAGGCTTACTGCAAGGTTGCCTCATCTTGATAGTTGTAGTCTTTGGTCGACCGATCTGAAGTGATTTGGGTGACTTGGGACAAATAGCAAGTCTAACTGGTCACTTGGTTGCCCAGAATTTTTCCGACACCACATGGTGTCGTGAAATTCATTTTCCAGTGAGGTGTTAACGTCACTGCCCTGAATGCTGATAAGTAAGGCTTACCTAAAATAGCATTATAAATAGAAGGTAAATCGACCATGAGGAATGTGAGCATGCGGGATGTCATTTTGCGATATGTGCCCAAAGTGACTTCTAATTGGATGGTTCATTAAGCGGGTACTAGTTCATTGCCCAGTCCAAAGAGAGGTTTTTCAGCCGATTTAAGTTGACTCTTTTTAATCCCAATTTGAAACACACATCAAGGTAAAGTAAACTATTAAAATTTTTATTATTAATAAAAATTTATTTCAGTTGGTAGTCCACACTATCTTTCAAAACAAGTGCTGATATAGCCTAAGGGTCAGAATGGAGAACTTGTACATGTGACATGTCATTTTCACTAAAACTAATCATATCATCCCTATTTTCAATCCTTGGTTTCGTGTTATTTGCAGCAGCCTCCGATCAGTCCAAGGGTAAATTTTGGACGACCTGGATGCTATTATGTTCACCACCCTAACCGTTACTCGGCTCTTCTGCAGCTACTATTCCTACCATTCTTCTTCTATCCTGCCAAAGGCCTGTCTCGAGTTCTTCAAGAATTTCGTGAGGTGCTCCCTCCTAATGAGGTCTTCGATCTCCCTCTACAAAGTCCAACACTCCTCAGTGCTATGACCCAGTGATCGATAATAGTGACAAAATTTTATCTGATATCCTCCCTCTAGGTTCTTGGTTAGTTTTGGCCACTTGAAAAATTTTTCATTTCAAATTTGTATAAGGATGTTTATCTGGGAGTTGTTCAAAGGGGTCGAATTCACGGGTATGAACTCCTTACGGGTTCCGGGTTTAACTTTGGATTGTTTCCTGGAGTCTCTGGAGTCAAAGCGATTTCCATTTCTCTTCCTTCCATCCGTTAGTCCTTGCCAATGGTGATCCCCACGACCCAATTTCTTTGCCTCATTAACCTCTTCTGCCACCATATACACACCGGCAATGGCTTCTACCTCACAAACAATCTGTGGATCCTTGTGAGCCAAATATTTAAAAAACTTGCTCTACTCCAATGTTGATATAAAGGTTCTCAACCTTACCTTGTCGATGAGCAGAGGAATCCGTCAAGCCTCCATGATGACTCTAGTTAGAAAACTCTTTAGACTTTCACTTGGTCCTTGTTTAATACAGGTAAGGTGCCAATGTTGTTTATTAATCCTTTGATTGGAAGCAAATTGAGAGAGGAAGTTGTCGGTCAACTCTTAGAACGACATGATTGAATTTGGTGGCATTCAGTAGAACCAAATTCTGGCATCTCCCTTGAGGGTCAAGGAAAAGTATTGACACATTGTCGTCTCATTTAAGCTCTGGAAGCTTAGAAGAGTATAGAAGTGATTTAGATGATCCATTGGATTGTCGCTTCTGTCATAAGTGCTAGGACCGACGTCTTGAACTTATGAGGAAGCAGTCATGTTTAAATCACCATTATAAATGGAGATCTCCTTAAATTTACAAAGTATCCCTCAATTTTCCCCTAAAGATGTGCTGCCAAATTTTCTCAACTTTCTCCTCCGCCCGAGGAGCAGCAGTGGACCTCTTGGCATTGTGGTAAATCCTCAACTCTGAATGCTGTGTTTGATGTCGAGATGGTCCTATGCTTTCACCTACTAGCTTAATGTTGTAGGAGGCCTCTTCCTGGTCTGGAGGTCTATGATCATTACGAGAGTAACAAGGATTTAGCCTCTCAGAGCTTTCATCACAAGATTTAGGGCCCAACCAACCCTCCAATCGTGATTGACCTCCTTCTTTGTCGTTGGAAGTGACTCGAGCTCGGTCAACAAACTGTTGTGTTTGCTTGGCCGAATGATTCCTTCTCTTACTCCTCCTTTTGGAAATTGGAGTATGTGCAATCGAGAAATGAACTTCAAGTCTCTAATGACCAAAATTTACACAGAGGGTCTAAAGCGCTTCGGATATATTGTCCAACCTGCCGTTGATTGCTTGCATGAGGCGTACATGTTGGTCCTCCTTATGGCTATCCGGAAGAGGGTTATTGCCATGGGAGTCAAGAGTGTTCAGATGAGTCCTAGTGTTAACCATATTTACTTTGGTGTGTTTGGTGGTAAAGATGGCCTTTTGGTTAATTTCTCACAGATGGCTCCAATAATACCTTATAAGATTTAGGTTGTTATAACTGCTCAATCTTCTACATTGGGTTAATTTGGTGCCAACCTGGTCCCCATTCCTTCGAACCTAGATGTTACGTAATATAATAAAAAATAAGAGATCAGATAATTGATGAGACTCACTTCCCAATAAATCTTTTGACGTTAAAATCAGTAATCTTTCTTTAGGAAATTGAAAGATGTAGAAAAGTGAAAAATTTAAGTCTAAAATGTTTAGTGCGGGGATTTAATATTTTGTTGCATTTGGGCATAAGATTGCTTGAGAAATATACACTTGACTAAGAGTGGCATATTAGGTGTTGTCCTCAGGCTAAGAATCCCCCCTTTCTTTTAAGACTATGACAGAGTATTTATAATATTAACGGGTGACTTCAACCTCCTCCACTGCCTGTAAAACTGTCTTAGATAAAGGCAGCTGATTTTTTTCTCTCCGTTCCAGCCGGCTGCGGCAGGTTTTTCCACTTAGAGTGGGCTATAAGCCATTATCCGGAAGATGCCTGTTCCATCCATTTTTCTCAACTTGTCATTGGGCCTTTTTCTTGAGATGACCCGTTTCAAGTAATGACATGGGGCAGCTTTTCACTTGTCGATTTTGCCTTTAGTTAGGTCTTGGTATATTTCGTACAACGATTTTGATTATATGTTTTAATCATAACCTTTGAAATATTTATTGCGGTACTATTTTGGTTTATGCGCATGCTATTAGATCATTGAACTGTCCGATTCTACCCTAAATCACAAGTTGATCGGCTCTTGGATTTGGATTTGGACTTAGACTCGGATTGGACATCGACTTTTAAAATTGGTCTGGATTACCTCTGTTTTGTTATATATATATATATACATCCGAGTTAGTACTGTTTCATATTTTGGACATTTATTTTGGATTTAGATATTTATTTTGAGTACGAGACTATCATTGAATTTCAGACTTTGGATCTTAGATTTCTATTAGATTTATTTTATCGACGATTTAGATTTATTTTATAATTTGACTAGATTTTTATCCATTGACCTCTCATCTAATTTATTAGACTTATTTTGTCTAAATATGATACTTGTTGGATATTTGGCTCACGTTTTCTATTTTGACTCTTCAGAGTAGAAGGTTTGAAAACACTGTAGGTGTAAAAAAATGAGCCGTCAACCATTCGTCTGATTTGGTGAGTCTTGATTCTATTATGGTTTAAACTGTCTTTTATGTGATCAGATTATGGAATTGGTGGGGTATAAGCTGATGGATATATTTTAAAAATAGTTGGATATTATATTATGTATGATTTATAATTTTGCTTGAAATTTACTTCCCTTACGATGATTAAGAGCAGGTCGTACATATTTTATTCGGACGGTTGTCCGATGAGATCCGGTATAGATTTTGATTGATGTCGGGTTTTATTATTGGTTTGTCACACTTAAATTTTAGGATTTAGAATTATTTTTTAAAAATTATTAAGGATTTTAAATTTTAAAAATTATAATTAATTATTTAAATTAACCTGCTTGATCCGAAATTGTGACAAAACCATAGAATTCAAACGCTACACTTGATAGTGACTTTAACAATTAAACCAAAACTAACAAATTTAGAACTACTATTTCTTTTTCAAAAAATAATACATTGTGCTATTCCAACACCCTAGGTCTACTTTCCAAACTGATATTCTTCAAACTCAATTACCTACAAGTTAATTTAAATTTTCTAATCTAAAAAATTAGTAAAATAAAAGAAAAGGTTAGCCAATTATTCAGCAAGACATATATAAATTTTTATCAGTAAATATAATATCAAAGAAACATATTAAATAATGGCATGATAGAGAACCTAAAAAATCAATAACATCATTTCACAAACATATCATGCTTAATCCAAAACTAAGGTTCAATATGCAATTAGGGAATCATACGAGAATCCGTACTTTCTCTGTCAAACTTATCAACTGTATAAATATATAAAATATACTAAAATTATACTAATATGTAAATGAACAAGAATCGATGATGACCTCACCAATAGAAAAAATAATTATCGAAACTCAGGCTATAATTAATTTTATATAATCAAAACTTAAACGCTAATATTTAAAACCCAAAGATGGACCGTGTCATGATCCCAAACCAAGCAGATTAAATAATTAAATCCTAATAAATAAATAAATAAATCACAAATCGAATGTAGTAAACCGAACATATATAGGACCCAAAAATAACCTGCACACAACCTTATCGGATAACTATCCAAATAATATAAATATAACTTACTCTAAATAATCGTAAGAAAAAATATCTAAAAGATAATAATAACTCATCTACATAATAAAATAAATCCATATATCCTTAATACATGGTCAAATGGCCTACATTCGATTGACTCCAAAATCCAAAGATGGCCCAAAATAAATTCTATCCAAAAATCAATACATAGCCAACGACATTTAAATCTAAAGAAGTATAATACTTACTAGAGAATGCGACATCCCACCGGATCTTGTTTTGCGTCTACAATAAATTCGAACCTTCTATTCTAAATGGATAAAATACAAAATATGAACCTAAAATTTAACAAATATCATATATAAAAATAAACGTGTCCAATAAATCAGACGGATGGTCTAAGAAAAATATCAAATCAGATGACAGATATAAATCCAAATTGCCAATATCAAAATCTAATCATCAAATCCAATATCAAAACCAATAATAGTCCAGTACTCAAATCTTTTATCAAATCCAAAATAAATATCCAATTAAAAAATAATTATCTCGAGACATATATATATATATATATACCAAAAATGATCTAGATATTAATTCAGAAGTCTAATCCAATGCCCAATCAAATCGTAATGCGGGATAGAATCCGATAATCAAATGATCCAATCACGTGCGCAGAAATTAAAATAGTGCTGTCAATAGATAATCCAAAGTTTAGATCAAAATATATAATTAAAATCAAATGTATAAAACATACCAAAATCTATCTGTGGGCGAAATCGGTATATCCAAAATCCAAGTTTAAATCAAAATCTAAATACAAATCCATATAGAAATGTAAATCATGTACCAAATTTAAGTTTTAATTATTTAAAGACTAATTTAAGGAAGGGTTACACATACTCTCTATAACCTTGAACCAAATCAAATGTAGTTTAGGTCAGCATATTAGGCCTCCTATACTACCCACGATTTTGGGTATAATTTTTAAATTTATTAAATATATTAGGATATCCGAATATATTATAAATTTTAATTAAATATCCAAAAGTGCGGGTCACACCATCCAAGTCTTTCCTACCGGTGGAAAAAGATTTTCAATAACAATCTCTCATTTGAGAACTAGCCAGAATATCCAATAACAAATTCAAAGGTAGTGACAATAATCCTGCCACGTGCATGCAAAAATATATGGTCTATGTAAGATTTCATACTCATTTTCATACAAATATATAGATATAAAAATATATTGTATCCAATATTTATCCATTTTTTAAAAAAAAATCACAAAACCCTCAAATAATAGTATAAACAAAACA
>JAOVVI020013532.1:0-11822 GCA_028571085.2 Nepenthes alata | reverse complement strand
ACACGTTCAAAGGCCGATTCTGATTTTCCTCAGCCGATTTGAATTGAAATCGGTTTTTACACCTTCAAATGCCGATTCTGATTTTTCTCGGTCGATTTGAATTGAAATCGGTTTTTGACACTTTCAAATACCGATTCTAATTTTTCTCAGCCGATTTGAATTGAAATTGGTTTTTACAACTTCAAATACCGATTATGATTTTTCTTAGTAGATTTGAATTGAAATCAGTTTTTACACCCTCAAATGTCGATTCTGATTTTTTTTAACCGATTTGAATTGAAATCGAATTTTGACACTTTCAAATGCCAATTCTGATTTTTCTCAGCCGATTTGAATTGAAATCGATTTTTGACACTTTCAAATGCCGATTCTGATTTTTTTTCAGCAGATTTGAATTAAAATCGATTTTTGACACTTTCAAATGCCGATTCTGATTTTTTTCAGCCGATTTGAATTTAAATCGATTTTTAACACTTTCAAATGTCGATTTTGATTTTTCTCAGCCGATTTGAATTGAATCGATTTTGACACTTTCAAATGCCGATTTGGAAATTTTTAAGAGATTTTCGGAGTGCTTCGTGCTGCTAGAAAAAATTCAGAGTTGACTAAAGTTCGGAGTTGATTGAAGTTCGGGATTGGCAGCCTTCCGAAGTGGACAAGCCACCTAAGGGAACATTGATTGTCTAAAGTGATATTGGAGTGAACTTTGATTGGCTGAGATAACGCGTTGCTACCAAAGTGCTTAATCTAGGAGAGATTTTCGGAGTTCTCCGTGCCACTAGGAAAAATCTGCACTGAAATTCAAAGTCGATTGAAGTCCGAAGTTAGCCGAAGTCCGGAGTTGGCAGCCTTCCGGAGTGGATGAGCACTCCTGAGAGCCGGAGTGATTTTTGGAGCGAATTGAAAATCAGTGGAATGATTTTCGCGGGCCAAATACTTCACTTCTGCGCAGGGAAAATCTGGAGTTGATTTTGAAAGCTGGAGTGGGCTGTGGCTGGAGTAGATTTCAACCGACTGGTTGCCTCACTACCCAAACCGGAAAAATACACGTTGGATGCCAAAATCAATCTTTGGGCCGATTCACTGAGAAATGGTATGTCGGAGTGGTTCAAGGAGCCAATGTGGACTTTAACTAGTTGAGCTGCTGTCTAAATGAATATTGACCGGCTTGCTAAGAGACAAAGCATCGGAGTACTTGGCCGGTTTGTTGTGAAACTAAATGCCGGAGTGGATCAGGTCGGCAGAGACAAAAGTAAAGTGCCTTTGAACTCCGGATTTGTGTGAGAGGGAAATACTGGCATACGGCCAAAGTAGTTGTCGCTGGAGAAGATGATGCTGAGCGCCAGTGGAGAGTGGTCCGATGATGCATGCTGCTCGGTGGTGACTAGCAAATCCATTGTCACAGGCGAATGGAGTGAAGGGAGAGGGGAGTTCTGGCGGAGGAAGAAGGGAAAAGGGGGGAGGAAGAGTTACTGAACGAGAGAGGAGAGAATACTGAGAGAGAGAGAGTAGAAGGAGACCGAGGAAGACAAAAGAGGGAGAGACAGAGAGTTGAGTTAAGCAAAATATTCTTCTTCTTCCATTATACTCATCTGCATATTATATACGGGGAATGGGGCACGAGTATGGGAAATGAGGAATGGGGAACGGGGTCCTAGAAACAGGAAACAGGAAACAACCAAAGGAAATTAAAGCATGAGATGAGATCCGTCACATCCGGTTTGATTACTGTGCCGACAATTGTCATCCAGATTTGGAGAGTGTACGGACGAGTACGTAACATCCGGCCTTAGTGACGTCGTCGGTCATGGCGACAACCACAGACGGCAAGGACGACAGTGATGGTAGCTCACGCGAGTGTCGTCGATGCCCTCCTCTTCTCTCCACCTCACCTCATAATCCTCCGAAATTCCGGTTGATTATCACAAATTTGCCACATGCAAACACAAGATCAGCGTCCTCAAAGTGGAAAGAAGGATTTACCCGCTTGGATTTATTGATTTTTCTCTGATGATGGTGGTGGCTCTCACGCCGAAAGGCTTCGCGATTTCACTCCACCTCTTCATATTGCGGCATAAAATCGAGGGGAAATGTGGAGAAGGTTTCAACGGTGTCAGTTCTGGGCATTGTTTCCTCCTGCGACGGTGGTCGCTGCCGTTCGCCACGCTGGCTTGTCTCCCTTCTCCTCCCTTCTTCTATTTTCATTCTGCTTTTCGTTTCGTTTCATTTTTTTACATTTGAGGAAGTTGGAGCCAGTTTCTTGTGAGAGGAAATGCTGGTTTGGATTTTTGTGCGTGGTTTTGAGGAATCAGAGAGAGGGCTTTGAAGAACACCGGTGAAGTCGTACAGGCGATGTCGCCAAGCACGGTGATGGTCGTCTGGCGACAGGATTGGTGGCAACGGAAACTTATGTGAGCGCCGTGAGTGCCTTATTCTCTATTGATTTGAAGATTTTCTTTCGATGATGGCGGTGATAGCGGCGGTGGTTCCTTGTGGCTATGATCTCCTTTCTCCATTCAAATCTCGGCACAAAATTGGAGGAGAAATGGGAAGAAGGTATCACCGGCTTCAGATCTGGGCTGCGCCTCCTCCGGCGACAGTGGTTGCTGCCGCTGCTAGCCTTGCTGCCTTCTTCCTCTTCTCTTCCCTCTTTTTTCTTTCTTTTCTGCTGCTGCGCTGTAATCTGATATGCTTTTCTTTTCTTTTCTTTTTTATGAAAAGGGTACTGAGACCATGGGCAATTTTTTTTTTTTTTTGAAATGGGAGTAGAGGAGAAACTCCCAGTGTGACTTCTTCTGACTGGCCCCTGCGTCCTCAGGTTAGGATTATTGCTTCTGCGAGATAGCAATGCAGAGTAGATATCAATGTAGTAAATTATTATGCTTGTATATTTTTTAGGCCGGCTACTTTCTTCATTTCTTCCTCTTGAAGTTGCAGTATGGGTGATTGAAGAAAGAGCCCCCGGGGCAACGTTGGTCACTCATTGCGGAATTTTCAAAGTAGGATTCCAGAATGAAATTCTTGGATTGAACAAAGTCTGGAGTGGATTTCACTTCAGCCGGTTTGAAATTTACTCCGGAATGGACTTGTAGGTGCCAGGAAGTGCTGAAATGGCACTATAGGATCCAGTTGGGCAGAAAAAATCTATTGCTATATGAGAGGGAGTACCGGAGTGGATCCGTGTCTGGCTGCCTGTGAGAGAAAATTCTAAAATGCTTCTGTATTTGGTATTTTTTGAGAAAAAATGTTGGAATGCGTGGCTGTCTGACTTTTTTCTTACTGGAAAATCGCAGAAGATAGGAAGTAGCCCCCAAGCATCAATGCGCAATGGCAGGGTGAGTTCTGCCATTATTTATTTGGGAAGTCGTCCAATTTCTCTGATCGGATTGCTTCCTAAGTGAGTCAGTTTGTTTTTATGCTTTTTAGTGGTAAAATTGACTTTTTAGCCGTTTCCCACAGGCGAAGCCAATGTTGCGTACCAGAAATTCAAAATGTCCTACGGATCAGGGGTCTCAAATTGGATCTTCTTGTTTGTTGATCTGACGCGGATCCATCTCCATAGTCTTAAACCTGAGTCATATACAACACAACTGAAAACTAGCGGTCAGAGGTCGGCGGAAATTATTCACACCGTAAACCCTTCGACGCTCAAGTCAAAAGTCTTTCCAAGAATATAGAAAGATAAATAGATGATACATATATTTGGTGGGTGGTGTGTTTTATTGTGTTCAACCCATGAATGGTTTAAATGTATGCGTCAGGAGGGATATCACATGAAGGGAATCTTTTGGATGGAGATGAGGATCGTTTGGATCGGCCTCTCAGAAATTGTCTTGGCCCCTTGGGGTGATAGAGGGCTGGCCTCCTTCCCCTTGAGATAGAATACCTCTCTGGCCATTTATCTGATCTTCCTTTCTGGAGGTTTTCGGAGGTTTTTCTTGTGATTTTCTCCCGTTTTTTCTCTCTGCTTTTCTCATCGGTATGAGGTCTTTATATAAATGGTTGAATCTTATCCATAATTAACCGCCGGTGGTAACCGCCTGTGGATTGGATAAAGTGGTTGAACTTTTTTTCTGTGCCGGTTATACTGTACCCATCACTTTTATTTTAGCATAGTGTTATTCTCCATTAAATAAGACTAACCACATTCCAAATCATACATTAATGCCAAAAAATTAAAGTAAAATTATAAATTAAAATGTTCATATGATAATCTGGATAAATTTTTATTCCAGATAGATTAGTATCAAACTAAATTTAGCAATATGATTGAAAAACTTAAATTTCAATATAATTAAAAAAATTAATAATATATATATTTATATAAGAAGTAAATCTGAATTTTTACATACCTAGAACTCGTAATTTTTAGGAGTGGCGTGAAAAATAAATACAAATTTTTGTGACCATTATTCAATATTAAATAAAAGTGCAAATAAATATCCATTAAGTGATAACACTTTAGACATTTTTATATATTAGAAAAATATTTTAAATAACTATTTAACTATATTGATAGACTTATATAAAATTAAATAAATAGATTAATTTTATATTTTTTTAAAATATTTTTTTAAAAAATATTCTGATTTATTAACTGAACTCAGGTCATGAAGGCTCTTGGCTAGCACTTGAAAATCATTTGAGTTATTAAAGGAAGAACACTTAAAATATAGTTTTTAAATACTATTAAAATATTTTTAAATAATATATTATTTATAGATTTTATTATTTTTATATAAATTTATTATTATATATTTATTGATAAAAATTAAAATTATATTAACAATATTTAAATAATATATTAAAATAAATATTTGAAAATACATCGTAATAATAATAATAATAATAATTTGTGGATGTGGAGTTGAATGGACTACCTCTGTCGTCTATCCGTGTCTGTGGGAGGAGAGTGAATCGCGAGATGCGGTGGAGATTTTGGTGTCCACTTCTCTCTCTCTCTCTCTCTCGCTCTCTCTCATATATTATTAAATAAACAATTAATTAATAACAAATAAATCATAAATAATATTCAAACTTGTGATGTGATATTTTATTACGTGCCACCTCTGACTCCGTCCACATTTCCGTACATCTAGTCAACGTGCTTGTCAGCCTTTTCACCAAATGTAACCAGAGCACTCACCCCACCCACCTCCTCATCTCACCCACTAATTTACCCTTTTTAATAAATAAAATAAATGTATTCATTTCATTTATTTAATAATATATATATATATATATCTATTTATTTTTTATTAATAATAAATTATATTATTTAAAAATATAATAAAAATGACTAAATTGTGTGTTGCGGACTTTTCTCACCCTCCCCGTATAATATAATTTATTTATATTAAATAAATATAAATTATTTATTTCGTACTTAAATTAAAATTATAGCATATGATAATCTCTTTCAAGTCCAGCAGCTCGGGCATAATCAAGACGAGGGAGGGGCCCTGTGCCGCACTTATACGATACAGCATTTGTGTCGTAAATTTGTAGCCGTAAAATATAAAGCTATTGTTGCAACGTGGCATGGGTTATCTCCCTCTTTTTCTTTTTATTTCTTCTTCTTTTTCTCTCCTCATTTTTTAATTTATTTAATCTCTTTTTTTATATATTTTTATATTTTTTTTAATTCTTTTTATAAAATAAAAAATTAATATACAAATTAAGTATATAAATAAATTTATTTATAAATTGGATCAAACTTTTATTATTTATTAGATATTTATGTTTATATTTTATATATTTATAAAATAATACTTTATAATTATATATTATTATAAAAGGAGGATTATATTTTATAAACTTATAAAAAAACAATTTTATAATAATACATTTTAAATATATATTACATTAGTAGGACTTAAAAAACTATAAAAATATATTTTTGATATTTTATTATATTATAAATATTTTAAAAAATAAAACACAATAAAAATAATTTTTTTAAAAGAATAAACAAAATTTAAAAAGGAAAAAAAAGGGAAAAAAGAGAACAAAACAGATCCCCCTGCCGGTTTGATTGAAGCCTTTTTCCGTAAGCCCAAAAATTTTAGAAAAGCTAGATAGTAACCGGCCCAGGCACAGCATAAACCTCCAGCCCACACTTCTTAACGCCGAGTCTTTTCCCGATGCTTTACTGAGGGCCGTTAGATCTAGGGTAAACTATGTTCTCCCCAAAACCCTCGTCTATATATTGTTCGCCGAGCTCCGTTGGTAAACGCTCCGCTTCGTCGCTCGGGGATTGGGGAGGAGATGGTTCAGAGGTTAACGTATAGGAAGCGGCATAGCTATGCCACCAAGTCCAATCAGCATCGGATCGTCAAAACCCCTGGTAATTTCTCCTCTCTTCTTTACCTTTCTGGAGTTAATTAATTTATAATCACATGTGTATGGGTGTTTAATTTGATGTGAAAAATAGGTGGGAAGCTTGTGTATCAGAGTACAAAGAAGAGGGCTAGCGGCCCAAAATGTCCCGTTACTGGCAAAAGAATCCAAGGGGTTTGTTCCGATATCCATCCTCTCTTTTTTTCCCGAATTCGTTACAGTTCTTAGATTTTTTTTGTGCTCTCGATGTTACTCTGTATTGTATATGTGAAAGAATTATATACTTATGTGCATTCAATTGATTATTCTCTGATTAGTAACTTAGATCTAGCCGTCTTTGATTATTGACTTACGTACTGTAGTTCTTGAGATGTCAAGAGAGTAGCATTGGCATTTCTCACGTGAGTAAATCTTGTGGAGTGCATTTCTGATGCGAGCAAATCTGGTATTAATTTTATAGGATGTTAGACAAGATTGAATTTGTGAATGATAGGTGATTCCAATCAAGTGAAACTAAGCCTTTACCCATTATTGTCTCTAGCTTCATGGATTCTTGGTCACCAAAGTATGAATCTTGATTCGAAGTGTTATTGTTGATTCTGATTGTTTGAAAATATTGGTTAATATGTATAATTCCATTGCTGTGAATATTTTTGATACAGTATTCCTGCTGATCAAAAGCTCCTCGTTTCCCTTAGTATACACTCATTTCGGGAGTTTCTTCTAAATCTGCCCAATGATGGATAAACAAATACAATGAGCAGTTGCGTATGGTTCTCTATCACCATTTGTCTTTGCTCACCACCATCTTCTCATCCCCACCCACCACTGCCATATCTTCCTATGTTATTTATTTATTTATTTATTTCTTTCAACCAAACTGCTCCTGCTATTTGGTGGTGGTGGGTAAAGGCTTTTGATGGTTCCCATATGCTTATAAGCTGCAAATGAATTGTTGAAAGCTATGAGATCTGAGGGCTTTTATGTTACAATGGCACTCTCTATGAGTATTTGCTCTTGACTTCGGTTTTTTACCTGGTTAGTATTTGCCCCTGTTCAAGTTATTCATTGGTAGTACTGTTACTGTCCGTGTCGAGTCATTTACATATGAGCAGACTGACATGCTGCTTGCTTCATCACAATATTGGACTCAATATAAAATGATTGTGCAATAATCATAATCCAGCAATGAATACCTTACTAGATGCATCTTAACCGTGTCCTGTTATATTATTCTAGCACACTGTGCATACTTAGAATCATTGTGCATAATTAGCTTTGGATCTGTGTCCAGCTCTCTTTCCAAAAGAGTTTTCACGAAATTAGCATTTCCCACTCACTGATAGCAAATAACAAGGTGCACTTTACTTGTGACGCTCCAAACTCGAGTCTCCCGATTTGGCCCAAATCGACTATGCGGAAAGTCAAAATTATAAACAACTTCATAAATGTATCACATAATAACACAATACTTGTAATAAATTTTCTTGAGATGATAAAAGTCTACAATATTAATATCGAGAGAACACAGTTCCGATAACAAAAACTACGACCAATGGAACTAATTCTAGAACTTCTCATCATGGGCTTCGATCTCCAAGATCGTCTCTACCTTGAATCTCCTCAACAATTGTACACTTTTTTCTAGCCCGTCATAAACTCTCTATACTAGAACTAATAAAATGTAAGGGTGAGCCAAATATCCAATAAATAAATAAATATATAAAATAACATAATACAATATAACGTCTTGAATAATAATATCAGTATAAATAATTATATAAGATAAATCAACAATTATCTGAGATTTAATGATCTGTCATATCTACGACTCAAAGGCCACATGACAACAAAACTCAGAGATACAAATTGGATTCCATCAAATCCGAGTATTGATGACGGTGTGGGTTCTATCGAACCAATCTCAATAGAGGTCTTAACTGTATAAGATGTTATAAAATTTTCTCGAATCTCATACGTCACTATGAACCGACATTTACATGCCCACCTCCAACTGTTGGGTGAATCCTCATTGTATCGGTGCTCGTAAGTTTGACAAGCGACCAATTCTATGGTCTCACGATACTTGCCAACTGTAGTGTATAAGTATCGAAGCCAATCCATACAAATAATATTCCTGTTACTCTGTTGTGTAACTTAGAATATGACTCGCATGCATTCTCGTGATCCACCGTGATGCACGCCCCATTGGTACAGAACACTCATATCCACAATAAGTCAAACCCAGCATTTCCTCGGTATGATATCCATCAATATTTCACGCATAACGTCCACAAGACTATGAGCATCCATTTAAATGACCACAATCTTAAAAAATGGTTTTAGTATCAAAAAGAGTGCATGCCACATTAAGGTTCCGTAACCTCCAATTCAACTCGACACTTTAGTGTTTTCAAACGCTCTCATCAACTCAATTTAGCCATAGAGTGTTAATAAAATATACGCACGCATTTAAGTCAATGCAAAGAATTATTTATCGCGAGAGTGAGAGAAAGTCCAAGGAAAGTTCGAATATTCGACCAAATGACATAATATTTTATTAAATCCATACATACACATGCCCATATGCTTATGTACATGCATTTATATATTCACGCTGCCAACACATCAATACAGATCAAACACACCTATACAAACATCTATATGTACATATACACATACATACCATAACAGGCTTATATCTATATCTATATATATGTATACATTCACCCCAGTATATGTGTATACACACACACATACATGCATATATACGTACACACATCCTTGCTCATTCATATGCGTATACGCCTCTATGTATATACACTTCCATACGCCCATATATATATATATACACATCCTCTATCATTCACACCAAAACTGACGCACACATGTATGTCTTCATACCCACAACATCACTCACACTACTGATTTATGCAATTACATTCTAACCATATCTTTACCATTTCACGGCCAGATGCATAACAGAGAACAATTTTCCGGTTCACCTCCCACAATTTGCAATTGATTTCCACTGAATTCTAGACTTGCTTTACTGAAATGTATCATTGTGAGGAAATATTACTATAAATTTTGACAGAAGAGGAACAAGTTGATTGCAAAGTAATGGAAGATTTACTTGCTTGGTTTGCGACGATGAATAGTGATTGTAGCTCCAAACAATGACGGTGGACAACGGTGATACGAAATAATGGCAATAGCAATAGTAACTCTCTCTTCGTGATGGTAGATGACAGCAACAGCAATGTCGGCAACTCTCCCTCCGGCATAGAATGGCAGCGGCGACCACGACTCCACAGCCTCAAATGACCCTCACCACTTCCCACAGTCCTCTATATATATCCGTGACAATGGCCAACCGATTAAATGAGAGGGAAACGAAATTGCCAAAAAATGCATTCATATTAGGCAGACGAATGGTGAGTTGGCTGAGTAACAGTGTCGGTTCAAGGAAGAGAAATGGCCGATGGTAGTGAATAGCGACCGATTAAATGAAAAATGAAGAAGAAGATGAGGAAGAGACAAACTAGAGATATAGAGAGGAAGAAATGGTCGGAAACAAAAAAGGAAGAGGAAGGGAAAGTGGGACAAGGAAGAAGAAGGTTCGGGAAGCCGGAAGAGAGAGAGAGAGAGTCGCAGAGAATCAGTGAGTGAGAGAGAGCGCCAAATATCTATTATATTATCATTTATTATTATTATTATTAAATAATAATACGTTATTATGATTTCTTTTATTATTGTATTATTATTGGTTATTAATATTATATGTTTATTATTATTACGTATTATCTATTATTAATTACTAAATAACCCGATTCAAGATACCAGGATGTTGCATTACTGCTAAGATTTGCTCTTCAATTCACGATACAAATAGCAATAACTGGGAAGATGGTAAAGAATGTGGAAAATACATTTAGGCTGAAATTTTGCTGAAAATGAAGAAGTGTAAAAACATCCTATTTGCCTTGATTTTCCTTGACGTACTGTGCATGCTTAATAATACTTGTATTACCAATGGGCTAAGAACTGTGATGTCAACTCTGTTTGGGTTTTATTTATTTGCCGTACTGTATTGCAGATTCCTCACTTGAGACCTGCAGAGTACAAGAGGTCTAGATTATCTAGAAATCGAAGAACCGTGAATCGTGCGTACGGTGGTGTTCTATCCGGCAGTGCTGTTAGGGAGAGGTATGTCCTCTTGGACCTGTCTAGCCACTGCTGTCGGTGGAAAATAGTAATGAATGAAACAGGATCAAGGGGCTGTTCTGAGAATTGCTCCCCCGGGGTGATTTGTATTGCAGGATCATCAGGGCATTTCTAGTTGAAGAGCAAAAGATTGTGAAGAAGGTTTTGAAGATCCAAAAGGCCAAGGAAAAACAGGCTGGAAAGAGCTGAAGTAAGAGCTATCCATCCCCAATGGTAATTTTTTGGATGTCTCTCACTGTAACAAGCGCTGTTAGTTGTAACATTAGTTGTTCTGAATTGCGTTTGTATTTTATTTCGGCTTGTTTGCCATAGATGAAGCCGGTTCACTTTGTCGACAATTCCATCTCACTGGGTTTTGTTTTTCCTTCATTAATTTGATGTCTTGAGCTTCATTTTGGATTGTGTATTGTGCAATACTGGACCAATGATCTTCTTTGGCACATTTCCTAAGCCTGGATTTCGTATAATCGCTTACTTCCATGGTATTTGTATTTGCTGGTATTCCAAATTGGGTTTGGGTTCAAGTTTCCTGGTTTTATGTAAACCAAGAACAGAACCTGCAAAAAATCAACCAAAATCAGTGCATCCATCCACCGGTGGATCTCCACTGAAAACGAAGCTTCCATTTAAAATCTCTTCATACGAGTTCTTAGCATTAGACTTGTTTGGTTCATTATTCTAATCAGACGAAAAATATTTATGGGTCTTTGTGATTATTAATTATTGAAATATATTATGATAGATATACTTTATGACAATTAATTAGAGTGGCGTAGAAACTACGTGTGGTTTAATTTTTCTAGGTATAGTAATATTTATGAATAGATATATTTAATTTTTTCACACTTTTGAATTTGTTGGTATCAATTATGTACTGCCATATAATTTAAAATGTATCAATTGAGTTTAAAATTGAGTTTGTAAAATAAAAAAAAATGAAAATATATTATATTACTTTTTCGTTTAATGATGTTGACCACGCTTCAGCGCTATGCTAGATTCGGTTTTTGGGTTATATATTTTAATTTAAAAATTATGTGTCCAGCCTTTAATATTTTTAATTGTAACTTAACATTTCAACATTTTCAAATCTATTTCTAATTTCTGAGTTTTTCTTTTACTTTTTAAGGCATCATTTTAATTAACTACCAGCTACACTTCAACCTTTGAAGGAATTATTTTCCCCTTTGAATATGATATTTTCATTTTTATTATTATTTTACTTTGTCAATTATATCATAATATTCTAGCCTTCT
>JAOVVI020013531.1:0-11822 GCA_028571085.2 Nepenthes alata | reverse complement strand
TCAAGATTTGCTGCAGCACCTCTCTCTAGACTTAGGTCTGCGGCCTTCGCTTATTCCCCGGGCCTCAGTGACCAACAAATCGGCGTGCATAGGGGTGACGACTCCTGCGATCGACGTCTTATTTTCTCATTTAGTACAGCTCCTTTTGCTATTCCTAGTGTCACCACGCTGTTTGACGCAGTATTGGTGATGATGATTCTTATTACCTTCTAAGAATCCGACAGGGTTGTCAGGAGCCACATGTCCAACACCTAGTCTTCATACTTTATGTCCATACCGTTCAGCCAGTCCACACATCCCTGAAACTCGTTCAGGTGGTCGGCAATGGACAAGCCCTCCTTGTATCATACCTACATTAATTTCATCAGGTAAAATAACTTGTTACCAGTCTTGGGAGTATAGAATGTCTCTAATTTCTTCCACAATATCTTGGCATTCGTCTCACTCTGAATGTGATTATACACATTGTTGTCCACAAACTGCCAAATATAGCCGCAGACCTGCTTCTGCTCGAAAACCCATCCCTCCTCTGACTTTGTCTTGGACTTTTAAGTAGCAAATACCAAAAGGTACATCATCATGACAAATAGCAAATCTGACATTTTAGCCTATCAAATATCATAGTTTGTACTATTTAAATAAACCTTGTTTTCCACCTCCATCGATTCAACAACCGGCACTAACAATCTGGCTCTGATACCACCTATTGGAGATCGACTGGCAGAGTTAGATCGAGATGAAAGAATATGGCAATGATAAAGATGAGCAATGATCACAAAAGGGTAGTAAAAGATGGGATACACACATTTTTTATATGAAAATTCTCTTCTGAATAAGAAAAAAAAAATCACGGGATATTTAATCAATAAATTTCACTATAAAAATTTTGATTACAAGAACCCAGTGAATAAAATATAATAGCAAAATATCACTCCTTGTATTACACTGCTATTTTTCATAGTAGTAGCGATATCAATATATATACAAATAAGTCTCCTCTCCGGTGGCACCTAGTCTGCAAGTCGATCACCTGCCCTAAAAATCGATCACCTGTACTGCAAGTTGATCACCTTACTCTACAAGTCGATCACATGTTCTGAACTCGTCGATGTGGCCGGCCTTGTTAGGATGATCGGTCATATGGAGGCCGCACCAAGTCGGTCGTCCTCAATCTTCTGCATTTGGCACTCCGACTACTCTCGGCCAACTGTTTGGCTGGCTTCTTTAGCTCAACAGTTCGGCCAATTACACTTCGACCTCGACTCTGTTTCCATTCGACCTTAGCTCTGTTGCTCTTCGACCCTAGTCTTGACTTGGTCACCCTTGTTGACCTCAGCCCCAAATGGTTGCCCTTTGACCTCGGCCCCAAATGGTTGTTCGTCGGCCGCTTTGTCATGCGCGCAAACACCATAATGCTTCACTTTAGTATTGCACCCATGTAAGTAATTGGCGAAAATTTTAAACGTCCAATCAGTCAAATATAGGTTCATACGATAGTGACCTATATCCCAATAAACTTAGATGTCGTGCGTCAAATACTTGAAATGGTCCACACATGATCCACACATGTATGGTGGACATACAACAATTTTCCGAGCTACTTGCAAGTAGAGCAACTTTTTTGTAAGTACATAGCACACACGTGGTATAAAAACATTATTATTTCACCCAACAGGGCGGCCCAGACAATGAGCTCCCACATCACGGGGTCTAAGGAAGTTCCCACATCTGCATTACAGAGAGGTTTGCTTGAACCCATACCCACAATGTCAAAATGAAACAACCTTGCAATTATTCCATTAATCTATGTGACGTCAACACACTTATCTTGTACTAGATTACATGTAGGGAAGTTAAGCATGGTCATAACAAACATTGCATGTCACACGAACACTAACACAACCAATAAATCCCTTTCAAATTTGTTACTTCTACAATGCTCTCTGGCATTTAGTATGTGTTCTTGTCTTGTCTTAAATCTATGGAATTTTCATGTCTATGCCGGGTAGGTTTACATATTTGTATCCATTATAGCAGTATGCTAGGCAGAGATGACACCTAACAAGACGGCAGTGGCAGGAAATGTAAGAGATTGTATGGCTTCCAACTAAAAGTATCGATGTTCATGTCAGCGGAGCAAGTTACGCCAACAATCTTCAATGCCTGCTATCATCTTCTTATGTTTGCAACACCCCTGAAGAACTTTCTCCCAAGTAGTTGCTTTTGGTGGCAAACACTTCAGCAGCATTAGTTGTACAATTTTGGATGCAGCTAATCCTCGCCGCCGATTGCACAGTCGTACAACAAGCTCATCCAGAAATTCCCTACCATCTTGAGGTGGGCAAAGCTTTTCTGCTACAGTTTTCAAAAAAATGTTACAGGTACATATATCTGGATCACAACCTCGATCCAACATAAAGTTCAAAAGATCAATGGCCCGAGAGATTCTATTGTTGTTGCATAACCCATTGAAAAGTATATTGTAAGTGATTACATCTGGTTGACTCTCAACCTCCAGACAAATCATCTCATTAAAAACTTTTATACCCTGCTCTATTAAGCCAGCCTTGCAGAATCCATGAATCAGCGAACTATAAGCAATAGTATCGGGTTTGTATCCTCTGCCCAACATATGCCTCCACACCATCATAGCCTCCTTGAGCTTTCCATCCTCGCATAGACCATGGATAAGCACAGTATAGCAAACCTCATTGTGAATGCAATTTTTACTCTCCATCTCCTTCCAAACAAGAAGAGCCTCTGGGGTTCTGCCTATCCTAAAGTAGCCCTTCATCAAGGAACTGTATGTAAAAGCATTGGGAGCGAGGCCTGCATTGATCATTGCAGATAAAATTTCTTTAGCATCCTCAGGTTTTCCATCTCCACACAGACCATCAATAAGAGCACCATAAACAACATTGTTGGGTTTACATCCTTTTTCAATCATTTCCTTCCATAATCTCTTTGCCTCTTCAGGCCTTCCCTGCTTAAACAATCCACTTAGAAGGGCGGAATAAACGTATTCATTTGGTCGATGTCCTCTTTCTTCCATAGAAACTAACAGATGGATGCCATCAGCCGCTCTTTGTTGCTTCACAAGACCATTAATGATTGTTCCATATGTGACATCATTAGGCTGGCATCTGTTTGAAACCATCTGATACAAGAGACTGATTGCCTTATCTAACTTCCCCTTGAGACATAAACCATGAATAAGGGTATTATAGGTGACATCATTCGGAACACAACCTTTGAAATACATATTGTCCACCATCTTAGCTGCACGAGCCATGTCACCCTTCCTACAAAGTGCATTTATCAGTACATTAAATGCCACCGTGCTCGGAAAACTCCCATCTATCTGCATTTCATCCAACAATGAAACTGCCTCTTCAATCCTGTCCTCCTTGCACAACCCATCCATCAATGTGCAATAACTGAACGCATCTGGGGTACATTTCCTGACAGGCATTTCCCTAAACAATTCTATCGCTCTATCAACTAATCTCAATTTACACATTGCTTTGATAACCAAATTAAAGGTCAAAACATTTGGCATTATATTCTTACTTCCAACAGCATACGAATAAAATTCCAGAGCCCGACAAAATTGACCCGCTCGACAAATTACATTTAGAACAGAGTTAAATGATCGAACAGTTCGTTTACAATCAAATTCATCCACCATTCTATCGAACAACATTACAGCCTCCTCAGGCAACTGTGCTTTCCCATAAGCCCTAAACACTACAATAAAATTCTTCTCCCTAAACACTCTGCCTTCGCGCTTCATTCGATAGAAAATTTTCTCTATCCACCTAAAATCGCACGAATTTGCGCAGTTCTCAACGATAGAGGAGAAGGTGGAATCACCCAATTTATAAAAACCCAATTTTGGGCTTGCCCTGAAGATCTCATCGCTTAGGGGGGATTCACTATCGCTTACACTTTCCTCTTCAATTTCAGAACTTTTTTGTTGTGAAACGCTGGAAGCTGAATTCAAACAAAAAGGGGGTGAAAAGTTTAAAAACTTACATTGCACAAAATATAGCTGTGAAGTGAGCCTCTTCGAGTTCTTTGAGTTTGAATTGCTGAAGCGCATTTACTTGGAACCCAAATTTTCGACGGAAATTACCCGGCTATGGGTTTTGTGCGGCATTTCAAAGAGAATGAATTTGTGGCAACCAATATCACATAACGGATAAACGAGATCTAAGTTTCGCGCGTAATAAGGAAGACGGAGACGCTGCAGCTTCGTTATTTGTCCACTGAAGCGGACTCGGTGGAGTACCTTATTCTCGACTCAAAAAACACGGGAATTTTACCGTGGCCATGGATACTTAACATGGGTCAATTTGTTAAAACCTTGCGGTTAAAGAAGATACGAGGACAAGTAACGAGTGAAGTTTTTGACTAATTTGTCATCTCCACCAAGGAAAAAGAAAGTAACAGAAAGATAAGTGGTACAACCGTGACTGAGATTGGATGGGCACACAAAGAATGGAGACCAAGGAGGAGGAGGTGCTGAAACGCGATGGTGTTAAGCTAAGTTTTCTTTTTGCCCCCTATCCTTTCGAGTGAGGGAATGGTGATTCTACATAAAAAAAAAAAAACATTGATCTTTTTAATTATAATTAATAAATTAAATTTTAATAGTTATATTTTAAAAAGAGAAAAATAATAATTGTAATTATATTTTAAATTTTTAATAAATATTAATTTTTTCAGCAAAAATAGTATCCCCTTCCAACCTTCTCAATTCATTGAATATTTTACATTTTCAATTAATAGGCACTTGTCCAACTGACGATATATTTAACCTTTCTTGATATCGACCATTCTTTATATGCTCAGGTCAATTAAAAGTTTGGCCTATTATTTATCTTTATTTCTAAAGGTTGATTTATGCCTTAATTTTTTGTTATAATTCTAATCTTTTGAGATAAAAAAAAATTTTATTAAAATTTTACACTTTTAACAAATTTTAATAGATGGGTCAAATTTTTGTAAGTAAACTTATTTATTTTTACATTTAATAAGATATCAAAATTGAAATATTTTTACAATACATAAAAAAAAATTCAATGGGACTTGCTTTCTTAGAGTAATACAACAGAAATAGCCTATTATTTATACAGTTATGATTTAAATAACTTCCTAAAAAATTAAAATTGTTATGAAAATGTATGTTTTCTCCATAAACCAAAACGATTCAAGACCAAGAAAGAATTATTTAGTGACTTAAAAAGTGGAACTATATCTTTTGTCGGCTACTTTTTTTCTTTTTTTTTTCTACAATTGAATCCACCTAAAGAGTTAGTTATTAATGAACAAAATATTATAGAATCAAAAGTAGCTTTAGTTTATAGTCAAATGTATGAACCGTCCGGAGCTCATATGAAAATTGGTTTCATAGGGCTTATGATAGGAGTCATAAACCAATTTAAAGTTCAACACAATTTATCATCTATAAACGAATAGGAAATTTAAATTTTAAAAGATATACTATAAGTTTCAATTTAAATAAAAAAATCAAAATAATTATTTATCATTAGTCAAGTTTACCTATAACAATATATATCAGGTAAAAAATAGCATCACCCTTTTTGAAACATTATATTGAACAAAATATCATTCTCTAATTCATTGAAAAAAATTAGACATCAAAGGCTTTTGGGACAATAGATAATTCCATAGATATTAGACAATCTATTTGATTTGATATTAGCTTTAAGTTGCTTAAAGTAAACAAAAGAATTAAGTGGACCATAGAAAAATAGAGTTGATCTTTAAAATTAGAAATTATATATTTTTTAAAATATTTCTATCAAAAGAAATCTTCAATTTTGAGTTAAAAGAAAAATTAAAATTAAAATTTATTAGACTATTTAAAATTTTTAAAAAATCAGATGAATAGTTTGCATATTGGTTTACCTTTAAGTTTAGGAGATATACATAATATCTTTTATGTCTTAATGCTTCATAAATATTTTTACAACTCTTCACACATTATTGAGTATGAACCAATGAAGATCAATAAATACCTAACATATATTGAAGAACCGATTCAAATTTTTAGAAAATAGGAATCAAGTGCTTTACGCTAATATTATTTCTTTGGTTAAAGTGTTATGGTAACCATTCATTTGAGAATGACACATAGGAATAAGATGATAAAGTTTGAAAAAAGCATCCTCGTTTATATATTCATTGAAGTACATGAGATTTCAATGTCAGAATTTATATAAAGAGTGTAAAAATGTGAAGTACAAACCCAATAATTATTATAAAAATTTTAAATTTAAGTAAATTAGTAAATTTTTTAGACTAATTTAAATTTAGATAAAATATTAAATATTGAATTGAAATGAGTTAGATTTAAGTAGCTTTTGACGTATGCTTAATTCATACATGAACATATTTTAGACAAATTAGACATACCTCAGGTGCACACATGTGATATTCATGTGTATTTAGTTTAGAATGTTGATGTCTAATGTATATCTATTAAGCACTCATGCTATGACGAATTTTGTCTTTACACATGAGCCATATCTGACTAATGCACATATATCAAATTGTTATAAATAGGTTATCTAGTCGGTTTCATCTTATTTTTCTAGTAATTTGGAGAGAAGAAAAAGAAATATAATAGAAGAAAAGAGAGAAGAAGAAGGAAGTAGAAATCGAAACTAAGTTGATTTTAAGTTAAATTCAAGCAAATCTTTAATAATTTTAAAAGAATGAAAGTGAATCTAAGCTCATTTTTATTTTATTGTTATTTTTTAAAAAAATATTTAAGTATCTCTTGTTCAAATGTTCATCCATGTGCTATTTTCATACTCTCTTTGAATATATTTAGCACTTATGTCAACTGCTTATTAATTTATAAAATTTAATATTTTACACTATATGACTCATGATATAAATTCAAAAGTGGGTATTTTATACTATAAATATTATTATGGTAGTCTTTCAATATATATTTTTTTAAATTATTAATATTTATTGAATATAAAATATAAATATATAAAAATATTTATTTAAATAACTATTTTTAAAATTTAAATATTCACCATCGGCTCCTCCTCATCTAAAGGATGAGAGAGGCATTGGGGACCTTGCAGCGCCCCTCAATTTGGAAAAGAAGCTCTCTACAATGTTTAGTTCAGATAAAAAAAAAGAAAAGTAAGGGGATAAAAAGAGAGCCCTCCTACAGGTGCGCAAGTTCTTCTACTAACTGGATTGAAAGGGATATGATGACCGAATTTGATTAAGCTCCTTTTATTTTCATCATGACAACCAAAAAAGTTTCTTCTCTCGTTTCCTTTTATTGATACTTCATCAATTCATTTCTTTGAACATAATTTAAGTATTAAGGATTGATGCTATGGCATTGGATCCGAACTTCACCATCCCCATCTTCATCTTGTAGAATGTTGCTAAGTCTGAGCATTGAGACAGAGAACATGTAAGGAAAGATGGAGGGTTGGGTCGCAAATGAAGTGACCAAGGGTAGAGTCCGAGGATCGGATTGCAGCAACTGATCAGTGTACAAGAGTCCCATGTTCTTTTGGAGATTTGTGTAGTAGGCATTGTCAAATGTGTTTGGAGTTGTAGCATCAAGGTCCACATATTCTGAGGCAGAAATGCATTTCCTTTTCAAGTAGTTGAGGTATTTGGGGTCTATGGCTTGATCCGCTTGCCCACTTTCTTTATAGTTCTGAAGCCGGTCTTGTACCGAACCACATGTACTCCTCCCGATTGTGTGCGCTCCTAAACAATAATTTTACAATTTGTCAAACGGTTTCAGCCATCAAAACATCATGGTAGGTGTAAGTCAGATTAGTTTTAGTTTTGACACACATTTTTTTTGCAAAACCGAACAAGATAATTAGATATCGGACAATATATAAAAAATTATTATAAGTATAAACTAATATGCCATCAATAAGATAGCAGATCATGATATATAATTTATATGGCGATAAAATCAAAATATTGGATATATGGGGCTATATTGTTTTTATAGCGACATTACGATTCTGCTATAATATTAAAAAATATTGATATTAAAATTTTAATATTTATATATATAAACCGATATTTCATTTCGTGATTTCAGCATCACTTATGTCAATATTACATAATTAATTCCAATGCATAAAAGGAAAAATAAAATTTCCAGTCTAATATCTTATTAAATCTGTACCAAAGCATGTTACTAACCATGTCAATTAGCTACTCCCGTGTAATAAGAAACCAGCTGTTCTTTGCTATACATCATTAATTGTAGCTGTTTAAACGGGACAGTAGTCAGACTAGAACTCTATTGAGAGAAATTTGAACCTGAAACAACATGACATAACATAGGAGAAACTGCAACTTCCTTTGGCCTTTGCTCCATCAATAAATATCTATGTTTGATATAAGCCAATTTAGATATTTATTTATCTGGAATTTGATCAATCTAATTTTTAAATATTTATTAATTATTTTAAAAATAATATTTCAAATTTTTTTAAAATTTAATTTAGATTATTTAGAGCAAATAAAAACTTATAAAAAAAACTAAATAATGTTTATTTTACTTAACCTGAAAACTTGAGCCTGGGCAGTACACTAGATTGTGAGGAACACGAGATTTCAGACAGACAAATAAAGAAAATTCCATTTTAGTATCGTCTATTAATAATCCAAAATTATAGTTCAAAAATATTGTCAGATGATCAAATTAGCCACTATTTACAGGAACCCAAATATCAGATTGAATTCGTCTTGTTTTTATGTTTATCTTTTGGGCAAGTTTAGTATATCATGCTTCAAAAAAGTAACCATAGTATAATTAATGTTAGGCTGTTTTGTTTTGATGTTGATATTTCGGTCAAGTTTGGTATATCATGCTTCAAAAATGTAACCCTAGTATATCTAAAACTCACGTTTGATGAGCAGAACAGAAATATTATAAATAAAATAAGATGAAAATTGAGAAATGAAAGAAATTTTTTTATCGAAAAGCCTAACTAAAGAGATTTTGACTCCCAAGAAGTTGAGAATAATGATATTTGCGGAGGTGGGCCGTGTTGCCTAGTTTGGAATATTTATTATGTAAATTTCACGAATAAAAAATATGTTCGCCCTCCGATTATTAGTTATTCGCATGTCCTTGATAATAATAATGATTTCTAGTGAAAATATTTTTTCTTCATAAAATTCCAACTTAATAAAACAATAATAATTTCAGAAAACTAATCTGGAATGAAATCCCAATCCCATTTAACCAAACAACGTGTAAAATCTCCTCGTGTTGTTCAAAGTTGTATACAAGAGACTAGCCGTCAGGCTAGAGGGTGGCGAGGGAGAGAATATAGACCTTTCTTGGTGAATTTCGAAAGAAAGAATAAAAGAAAGAAAAACAATCAAGGACGTTGAGAAACAGTGAGTGGTAGGTGATAAGTAGATAAGTACGTACCTGAGAGAATAACCAAATCAAGTAGACTCAATCCCTTGGATTGGAAGAACTCAATTAGATGAGTAATGTTTTCATGGCCTGTAGGAACCACGTCAGTTTCATGAGCATTTGACTCCCTCCCATCCTTCCTTCCATATTGATTTGCCCAGAAGGGTCCCTTATGCAGCACCGTGGCATCTCTAGCAGCGGCAGTGAGAATGTCAGCACAAGAGACCGTGCGTGGGCACTTCTTCTCCAGCTCGGCTTTTATGTCATCGATCACTTCAAACCCTCTCAATGTCTTGCTGACGTCTGCTCTCCTCTCACTTCCCGGATAGTCCAAAAGAATTGATGCATCACATCCCTATATACGCGTCGTATTCATGCAGATTAACTAATTTGAACGATTTACAACATTTTGTATGTACAATTCATGTAGAGATTTTTTAACCGCTCCATAGAATCGACAGGCTAATTAAAAAGCACGCTCGTTTCTTATCAAAAAATTCGTTTAATAAAATATATCAAGATTGGGGCAATGGTTAGGTTGTCATTTAATTCTCGAAAGCTCTTTTCGGATTCTTCCATCCAACAAAATTTTACTTTATTTCTTAGTAAAGCTGGTCAATAGTATAATAATCATCAAAAAAATTTTCATAAATTTTTAATAATGACCCACCATGTCATGACTTTGGACTATTAATAAATAATAACAACTAAATCAGAATAATTATTTGCTTATTTATAAAAGAAATAAGTTTCAAATATACAAAATATCGGATCAAACCTGGCAAAATCAAATTATTAATACAAGACCAATTAGAACTATCTATTCGATCCTTGAAGTACTAGTAATAACTTTCTTAACACAAACTCGCAAGGAAAATAATAGTCCAACATTATACAACCACAATATCCCATCTGTATGAATCTAACAATATCATAGTCCAATGTAAAATAGTCCAAAACAAAATACCTAAATGATATAAATTAAATATAGAAGCATCTTCACCTTCTCTTGAGTTTATTTGTTAGAGAATTCAATTAGAAGCATTCTTTTCCACGTACTTCTCAACTTTTCCTGATTTGTTTCGTAATAAGTTATTTCAGTTTATCTTTTTCTTTAATTAGGTAAATAAAATTTTAAAAATTGGTCTTAAAAATTGCTTCCGAAAATGTCTGAATATAGTTTTGAAAGCCGAAGTTAGTTCTAGCTGATCTAAAATGTCAAATAGTGACACTTGTTATGAGATGGAGGGAGTTATTATAAAAGAAATCCTTCGCCGACTTTTTAACATCTAAAGAAAAAAAGCTATCCAAATTGGGAATACAAGGATTCTACTTCTATCATCTGAATTATTAGATTTAAAAAATTATAATAATTAAAATTTAAATATTAAATAATATCATCTAAGTTATTTTTATTTCAAAAAATTAATATTAAATTTAATATTTGATAGATATTAATATTATAAAAAATTAAAAATATAATATCATAAATATTTTATTTTTAAATCTTGATATTAAATTTTAATCCAATTATTTCCTTAAAAAAGTAGGATCCTCATTTCAGTAAAACATGAGTGGCCACGTACATGACCTGGGAGTTTTCGGATTTGGAAAATGCTACTTAGTGTTGTAGATGGACAATTGAGATTGAACAATGACGACGTTTACGGCTATTACTGCGAGAATAGATCTTTTCCCTAACTAGCTTGACATAATGTTTTCAGAACCGGAAAGACAATACCCGAACAGCACAGTCATGGAAGTGCAATCTGATGAGGCTTGCAGCAAAGGTAGCATCCTTATGAAACCATTGCGTGACTTTCCTGGAGACAATAGCTTCGAAGTCTTCACAACTGTGATGATAGTACCCATAATCCAAATTCTGCGCTGACGCTGCTGAAACCATGCCCAAGACAACAGTTACAACAAACAAGAATGAGGCTGAAGAATTCAGGGCGGTTTTGGCTTTCATTTTCTGTTCTACTCTCTCTTTCTCTTGTGATTTCAATGACACGATTTAGACAACTTCATATTGAATTTAAGGATAGGGAAGATTTGTAGAACGTGCGACGCACCACATATTATAGCCAGCACTAGAAGACATGCCAGTTTATCAATATAAGTTGAGGATTTGGCCCCCTCTTTTTTTCATTTTAATAGTGGTGTTTCATGATATACAAGATGCTGAAACTACTTTGGCACGTCTCCACTAGGCTCCTGAAAAGCTTATGGTTGACTTGTGATATATATATATATATATTTCCTTTTTTATGAGGTTAATAATCTCCTTATGCACTCATGTCATTTAGGAGTAGGAGAAATTTTTTTTAAATAGGACTCTTCAAAAATAACATATATAAAG
>JAOVVI020013530.1:0-11822 GCA_028571085.2 Nepenthes alata | reverse complement strand
ACATATATAAATAACCCTATATATATATATATATAAATAACACTAAACCAAGTATGGGATTCTCTCATCTCTCCTTATTTCGTAAGTTCTACACATGCCCTCCACTATTCTAGTGGAAAGGATAAAATAAATAGCCCACAAAGGATGAGCTTATTTTATAGGAAGAGAAACTGTGACTCAAGTAACATTTATTGAAAGGAAATGGTCACTCTTCCAAAAAAATATAAGGCATCCAGCTAACAAAAATTGTCAAAGGATGAAATCTGAAACATGTGAAAAGTCCACAATTTTGTGTTATCTGTGTGTGGTTTTGGTAAATCCATCATTTATTGAGGAGAAATCAATGAAAGGACATCAATTCAAATCCTCGATTTTCAATTTGAGAAAAGGAAACTATAGATCTTTTTTGCTAGGGATAGAGAAACTATAAATGATTAGGAAAACTTTAAACTGTATTTCTCAATCTGATAAGAGAATGCCATCACAAGCACTAAAGAGAAGCAGGAGTAAAGCTTCATTTTCCTTTTTCTTTTTCCTTTTCTTTTGCACCTTTAGCAGGGAGTGACTAAGAAGAGTAGTTTTGTTTTATGGATCACTACATAATAACAGAAGGCTTCTGTAGACACTTTCAAACTGCAATGAACTAGTCACAAATAAAGATACTCTGGTGGTACATCTATTACTATGAAAGATGGATTGTGCACTAACACCTGATATTAAAATCCTTTACTCTTATGAAGTATCTCCACTTTCCCTTCTGTTATCCAGCAGAAGGTTTTGGAAAGAACTCTGGATCGATGACCATAATTCAACACTTTCTTCTTGTTGTTCCTCACGTTAAATGTATTGGGGTTCACTGACTCCAAAACGGAAGGTAGATGAAGAAATGAAAATTCTATCTAAAAGTGCCCTCGTGGTATTCATGTGACGATAGTGTAGGGAATTTTACACTAATAATGAAACCTTTCCCTGTCATAAACAATCTGCTCAGAAAGGTTACAAAAACAGAACAGAACTGCCAATTAGCTGGGGTTTACGGTATGTCTGGCTAAGAAATTATGGGCCTCATTTTATTCATTCCCAGTGACACAGTGCCTAGTAGGGCAATGATGGAGAAAAACAGAGGTTTTGTGATAGAAATGATCAGAAAGAACAAAGGAAATGAATACGGTTACACATTCGATGTGCCTTTCCAGGTGCTTATTTGGGCCGTTGGTACTAAAATATGGCAATAGACCTAACATAACAGCTGTAATGTAATAGTTTTCAGAAAACAGTTGCGATGCAAGGTGCTACAAAATACGTTCTTCTGATTATCAGGAATAACAGTCTTTTAAAGCCATTAGGTGATGGAAATGGAAATAGAAGTTGTTACATTATAGTTCAGATACAATGTTAAACAACCATTTTTCTAAATTTTTGACTAAAAGTGAGAGGAGCAGTATTTAACCGCACATTTTAGAGCCATTAAAGATAACTATGGAAGGAAGGCTTGAGTACCTCTAGAGTCTCAATAAAGATGAGGCAGAAACGAAGGAAAAGGCACTATTTTCCTACAATGAAGGATGCATATTGACAATTTAGCTGCAGATAATATTTCATTTTGCATTTTAAATATTTGTGCTAATTCAACAAGAGGAAAATTCAAAGCAGAATAAAAAATTAAAAAGGTGGGCCTAATAACTATCTTAGATTTCCTTGTAAGAGTAACAATGGGGATTCATTTTGGCATGGTTTGCAAGTGAAGTAAGCATTCCAGATGAGGAAGTAGTTTCTCTGCCTTTTTCCCATCCCCCACTTCTCAGCAAATATACCAGAATAGAAGAGTTTATGTAATACTTCCATTAGATACAAATCTATTTCCAATGTTCTGTTAGATCAGTAAGAACAAAGGATTTAGGACTCACAACTTTTCACTGAGTAAGAACTAAGGACTTAGGACTAGTAACTTTTCAATTTTTCCAGTATGGCCCATATGTCTCTAAGAAGTCATATGTAACATTGCAAAGTCTGTTTAGTTGCATTGACTTGTTTCTAGATGTGTATGGCATTTTCACTTGTAAGATTGGCAAGATTACAAACACAAGCTATCCATAAGTTACTATGTAAACCATGAAAAAGAGATGCATATTCTAATGCATGAAAAGGTTATATTAATGCATAATTTAGATTAGAGAGGAGAGCATCAAATCCATTGCAAGTATTTTATTGCAGTGCAATGAAGTAGGTTTTGGGCATCCACTTTGTAACAAAGATAGACAGCAGGCGACACAAGATTAAATAAATTAAATAGATGGAGAGTGTAACAGACTACAGGGTTTCAATATTCAATTTCTCAATACCTTTAAACCATTTAATCTCATTCGATCATAATCACATCTTGATAATAATTAACAAACAAGAGAATATTCAACAACAATAATAATAAGCAACGAAATTGCCAAGGATCAGCTATTCTCGCATTTGATTGTTCTGAGGTTTAGACATCAGCAAAGTCTGTCTGTTCTGAGCTTCAGGTTTTGGCTATTGTGAGATTCAACTGTTATGTTGAAGCTCGATTGTTCTGAGATCTTGTAGTTGCAAATATGCGCTCCCAAGGTTCGGTAGTTCCTGAACTCTGGTTATTCTAAGGTTTTTCAAATTCTTTTGAGACACAACCTTCCAGGGTTCATTTCATAATAATAACCTCTTATTGAAAACATCCTTGTCCTCAAGGAAGAATGAAGGAAATTGTAAAGTAATTGCTTCCATGTCCTCCCAAGAAACATCATCTTTTGGAAGATTGGTCTAATGCACTAAGAGTTGAGTGATGAGCACTCCTTCCTTTGTACAATTCTGAGCTGTTGATTCCTCACTGGCCCAACGATGATCTCATCACAATTATCTAAGACAATTAGTGATGGTTGTGGTGTACTCATCGGCCCAATATTTTCTTCAAAGGGGGCATATAAAAAGCAGGATGAATTCTTGAATTATATGGAAATTGTAGTCTATAAGCTAGTTGCCCCACCTTACATTCTAATAATGAAGAGCCCATAGTACTTAGAAGCTAGCATAAGGTTAATCCTTGAGGTTACTGATGATTGCCTCTAAGGTAAAAGGCAGGTGGGCTTGTGGATAAATCAGCAAGGTGCTGATTAGCTCAGTAGCTTGCAGATCTCCTTCATAATTCATCTTGAGCACATTAATCAACGAAGGCATGATGGCTGTGATAGCACTGCAAGATGCTAGATCTTCCTTTCTAGACAGAGCATCAGCCGAAACATACTCTTTACCCTTATAATGAATGGAGTATTGAAAACCAACGAGTTTAAACAAGCCCCTCTGCTACAGCATGGTGGAGATTTTCTTCTCTAGGAGGAAGTTAAGATTTTCCTTACTAGTCTTAATAACAAATTCCTGCAGAGACAATGCCTTCACTTGGATATGGCCATAAATATAGTCAGTAATTCCTTCTAATAAGTGGGTAGCCCCATATTGCCTTTATAATGAAGGCCAAGAGTCTTGTCTTCTGAATCAGTACAACCCCCATTTCCTTATCCAAAGCATCATGAGCTCTCATGAATAAAACAGAAATCTGGTAGTACCAGGACTGGACCGTGAGTCATGGAATTCTTAAGCAGCTAGAATGCTTGTGAAGCAATTGTTGACATCCATTCTTCTTCAGCAACTCACTGAGGGGCTTGTGTAAAATATCAATTAGATTTATTTGCTAACACTGTTTTCTCAACAAGAGGAACAGTAATAGATGCACATGACTTTGGAGAGTAAAACTCCAAACATTTCCTAAGATATGGGCTAAAACATGGTTCATTAAGGCTTGGAATAGGGTCCGGCATAGGTTAATCAGAAGGGAATTACCTTGAATTCATAATGCCCATGGTGGATTCTAAAAGTTGTTTTGAAAATAACGCACCTTAATTTGATGATAATTGGATCTCAAAATAAGTTTAGAAAGATGGCCTTCAATGTAATTCATCTAGGAGGTCATCTATAATGGGTATGGGAAATTTTCCTTTAACAGCTTGGGCATTTACTGTCCACAATTAACCTGTAAGTCCCATCTTTCTTTTGGACAAGCAAGGTTGGGGAAGAGAACGAGTTGTGATTTGGCTGAATATTTTTCCATTTCATTCTTCGAAAATGACTGTATCTGTAAGGTCTTGGGCTAATTGTTTTTAAATCTAGTTTGAGACGAATTTTGTGGTCACATCTTCTTTGAGAACATAGCTTCTTAGGTCCCTTAAAGATATCTGGAATCTCATAAGGTTGTATGCTGTATAGTGGCCCACGTAATCAACCCTTGTTTTGACCCCCTTCTGTAATCCACTGCCTAAGTTCAATTGCATCTTGGCCCTTTCCATGGTTCCTTTCAATTCAATCTATTGGCCTGCCTTCAGGAAACTTTGCTTGAGTTTCTTAACATCAAACATAATAGAACGAATCCCCTCATCCAATTTAGCTCGAGCACCATGCATTGTTTCCTAGATTCAATCTCAAATCAGCAGTGAAAGAGTGTCCCTGCATCACCTAGAGAAGTTGTTGCATTGGGCTTTGCTCAGCACCTTTCTAACACTCGCAACTGCTACCGATAGGGGTTGGCTTTCTCAGTTTTGCACCCCATCCCTCTGATTACTCTAGGATCCAAGGAGCAATGAGGATTCCAATATCAATGAATATATTAATACTTTTTTCCCCCTTAATCCTTCTCTTGATGTCTCCCAGAATTCTGATTGTTTTATTAGAGGAAGATCCAGATAATGACTTAACACAAATCTCAGTGAGTATTTCCTCTTTTATAGAAAGCTTTCTTGTAGTTTCACTTCTTGCTTGAAAAATGAAGAAAGACTTCTCTTCCAATTCATCTGAGGTAAGTCCATCAAGACACTCATCAAATTCAGCAGTGACAGCATTGAGATACTTCTCCTTGCATTTAAGGTTGGGTGAGCACTTCCCATTGCATCTTAAGCAAAGTCCAAAGGCTTTTCTTTGGTCCAGACCAAGGTTAGAGGGTCGTTGCTTTTTGTGAAAAAAACCAAGTGTGCCCTAGATGGAGGATTTGCATTTTTGGAATGTGTTTCTTTTGGTTCTTTTGATGGCTCCAAGTGACAATTCTTACGGCTTTGCCAATTCAAAACACTAAACAAGGATGTTGGTTTATCAACTCTTACCACAGGCCAATGTCTTTAGACCATCAAGGAAGCTAGAAACGTAATACTCTTACGACATACTAGAGTTGAAATTTACCATGAAAGCTTTCAGATCTTCAAACTTCCCTTGGTACTCTTCCACTGTATATTGCTACTAGAGGGTGTTGTATTCATCCACTATATCAGAAAGAGTTTTGTTCCCAAATCTCTTGCATATATTGCCTTTGAATACTTCCACAATTGAGACAAAAAACCCGGTGACAATAATTTTGGAACCACGTGTCAGCTTTATCTTCTAAGTGCAATGTGGCTAGTTCTAATTTCCAATCATCAGGATTCCGGAACACTTGGAAATACTTCTCACATTTCCTTATCAATTTTCTTGTATTTTCTCCATGGAATGAAGGAAAGTCTGGACATGGCCATCTGTTGCTACTCCTATCAACAGAATCATAATTATGGATATGAGAACTTCTGTCTCTGTTATCTCCTTTATGTAAAAAAAAAGAGGAATTCATCACATTGATCCCCAGAGAAAAGTTTCAGATTGTCCTGCTACTGTGTTTACCATTGGAACTGGGTCAATTTGGCTCATGCCACGCCTAAATTGCTCCAAGGAGGCAGACCGTTGCTGGTTCAATTGCTAATTCTGCTCCTCCTTGAACCATTGCAGACGTCCATGCATGTCTTGCCCCATATTCTCCTTGGTAGTAGCTTGCTAGTCTTGCAACTGATCCTCTATATTCCTTCTAGGCATCTTGTGGGTCAATTATAGATTTCTTTTGTTCAGAAAATTTTGGAAATGCTAGATATGCACCAAGGCAGGAAGAATCAGCCATTTTGTCAGAAGAATTAATGGTGGAGGGTGTTAACACAAAAAATTAGCTTCTCTGATCTAATTTGTCATGAAGCATGTTTAGGACATCACTTTGTAACAAGGATAGATTTCAGATGACACGACTAAAAGAATTCAATCAAATTCAATTGATACATAGTCTAATGCCGTCAAACGGCTGCAAGGTTTCAATATTCAATTTGTCGATAGCTTTACATCATTTGAAGGACAATATATATATACTATCATAAGGCTTCTTGGTCATTCAGCTAAGAACTTTGCTCTCAGTCTTTCAATCATAATCTCAGCCATTTGATTGTAAGCACCACCTACGGTAAGCAACAAACAAGAGAGTTTTAACCAACAGCAATTCTGGATTTCGATTGTTCCGAGGTTCAAGCCTTAGCCACGTTCATCAGCTCTGAGCTTTAGACTTTGGTCATTCCAAGATTTGGTTGTTCTTTTGAAGCTTGATTGTTCTGAGATCAGATAGTTGCACAGACAAGGTGACCAAGGTTCAGTAGTTGCTGAGAGTTTGGTTTTCTAAATTTCATCTTATTCTACTGAGACGCGTGACTAGGCTTCACTTCATAACATGCAGGTTTTAGTTGAATTCTTGTAAATCTATGCATCAAAGCAACTCATCAATCAAGGTAAATATGTCCCTATCAAATAGTCATGATTCTTACTTAACATACGCAATAGCCTATTTTGAACAATACCCCAATAATGACTTAGTTCTGCTTTTGACCACACTGAGCTTTTGCACCAGTATTGATTGAGCATATCTTTTCTTGCAGTGTTACAACTTGGCCTAGTGCATAAGGCTTTCCACATTGTAAGCTTTTAGTAGTCAAATATAATTAGCCTTACCCCTAAATTTCAGAGACATTTCCATTGTTGTTTGTGAACTCCAGCCAAAAAACTCACACTGGTGCAAACTTCCTGTTGTACCATGGCTCCTCACGTACATAATTCCATTAATTTTTGGCTGCAACTATTTCTTGTACTAAGAGCCTTAAATTCATATCAGCAATAAGAGAACCAAAACCAATTTGCTATAGAAATTCTTGGGTGCCTAGCTTCAGCTTGTAGAACATTTCAAAAGTTAGGTCAACTAAGCACCTGAAGAAAAAAAAAGAGCTAACAGGAGGATAGAAATTGCTTCCAAATCAAAAAAACAAATACAATTTTGCTATTTCTGCTTGCTTTCTTTTTCTTTTCCTTTTTCTGAGAGAGGAGTGGAACGGAGGATTCATTTTATATAATTAAGTATCATCTTGTTTTATTTGGACAAATAGTGTATCTTCTTTAACAAATTCTACATAAGAAATTTCCTGGTGCCTCCTCTTCAATGCCATTAGCAGGCATGTTTCACTAACACGAGAAAGATAACAACAAAAGAATTAAAACAAAAAGAAAAAAAGAAAAACAACAGGATAAAAAAATAGAAAAGGTAACAAGATAAAAAACTAGAAAAAAAAAAAAGAATAACTATGGTCAGTCAACTCATACAAGTGGTGTTGCCATACCAGTGTTAACCATGCATATAAATGCATGAGAATTGTTGCATCTCTCAGTCACAAGGGAAGAAAGTCCATATTTAAACAATGTACATGAGTCAACTGTACTTGTATTGTGGCATGACAAATTGCTGCAACTATGGTCAATTTGTGCCAGAGGAAACATCGAATCATTGTACTGTGATGCATTATCAGACCATGTCCAATGCAAACCAGCTGCAGAGTTTATGCCTCTTCCTCCAACCCAGCAGCCCCCAATATTTTTGCAGCACTGTTGAGCAAAGCTAATTTCTTGCAATGACATAAGGGCAGCCAAATGTCCATCATAATCTTTACAGTAGGCCTCTGATTCATTCCATGACTTCAAGCTCCCTATATATCTGAAGCACTTAAACCGGTTTTGGTTGTAAACCAAACTGGAAGAGCATATTTCTGTCATAAAAAAGAATACATGTTACAGCTTGCACAATATTTTCATAAAAAAAAAAAAACTTCATGACCTCATCAGGGAAGGAGAACCACCAAACTAGTGACAAGCATTCCATCAAATTAACCAAATTTTATTATGCTGAGGGGCTGAAATCAAGTTTCCGCACAATTTCCATTGAGCAAAGGGTCATGGGGAAAGAAAAGCATCAAAAGAGGGTAGGCACAACCATCAATGAAGGCTAAAAGATAATGCTTCGAACAATAAAAGTGAAAAAGGCATACAAATGAAAATTTTAGTTGGTTCAGAAGAAGCAATAGCAAAATGTTGTTGGTGTTTATGCTCCTTAAATAAGTATATTGGAGAACAATGAAGCCAATTTAGGGAAGATAAAGGTAAGTGTATTAGTCAACCTTAGCACGATTCTGAGGTTCCTCCATTGTGCCTAAAAGTCACAACTTTAAATCACAGAACTTCTCTCTTTGCGGAGAGAGAGTAAGGATGCATACAATTTAGGGAAGATATAGATAATTGCATTCATGAGTTATTATTAGCACAACACTAAGATTCCTCCATTATGCCTAGAAGTCACAGAGTTTAAATAATGAAAATTCTCTCTTTGTAAAGTGAGGGTAATGATTCCTATAATTAACATTCAAGGAATGAAGCCTTGTGCAGTGGGCCACAACTCCTATAAATAATGGTCTAGTATAACCTATATAATGGGAATTAAGGCTAATTGAATGCTGGATAGCATATAATGGTATGTGATGACTAGCTGGGCAAGTTTGTTTTAGCAAGAAGGAAGTTAAATATGTAAATAGGTGATGAACAAAGTTCCTATACAGAATATAATACATTGTTTTCCCCTTTTTGATTGGTATGATGGAGAGGGAAGTTGGTGGGAATTTAAAACAAGCCACTAACCTGAGAGTATCCATACCTAGCCTACCAGAACACTATCCTCAACTCCCAGATACACAGAATATATGCATTCAGAGGCAACGGTACATTACTAACAGAGTTTTAGACTTTCCATGACCTTATCATCTTGGAAGCGAAACAATTGCTTCATGTAAAAGACAGATACATCACCATCGATCAAACACAAAACCATATAGTGTCTTATATATAGAATACCAAGAGACTGCCTAGATTGTATTTTCAAGGATTACACAGTCATTTTATGAGGGCAAACTAGTTGATGTAGCAAGAAAACTTCATGGAAAAATGTAATAAAATTACAATGGGTGGAGATTATTGTCCATTCTCATTTCCCTACCCATGGGTAAATGGGTATGGGTAATAAGTGGTTGTTTATTACCACATAAATATAATGCACTTGGTAAGGACGACTGGGGGCAAGCGCAGTTAGATCCATCAGTCACAAGTCCATTCTTAAACTAAGCAGCCTATCTTACCATATCCAAGATTTTTTAGCGGAGGAGTCATAGGTACGAAATACGACCCCAATCCTAATGCTAAATGACAGAGGGAGAGAAGAGATTCTGAGTAAAAAAATAACGGCTCCTCATTAACTTGGGTATAAATGGGTGAGGTTTAATAAACCACAGCTTAAATGGTGCAAGTGTTGAGGATATAGTATCTATTTAATACCCATCTTATGAGACCATTTGACCACTTGTCCATCTCTAATTATAGGCAAATTGTTCTAGCTGCTCTGATCTATCATCGGTGGGCGGACAAGAATTGAAGAATTTTCACTGGCAAGAGAATGGAAGCTGAATCTGACAAAGCAAGTCGCGTGTGTGGCTCATTAAACACCTAATCCCCCTAAAAAATAAAAATGTTCAATTTCGCATTCTAGAATCACCTTCAAATACAGTTAGATTAGCAAACATAATAACATAAAATAAAGATCTAATCTATACATACCTGGATTCGTAGATTGCCACGTACAAATATAGTCTTGAACTTCTCTAAGTGGATGACAAACTAACGTATGACATAACTGGTTAACCACAGTGTATTTGGTCACTCAATTATCCACACTAGTTGTACCTTATCAACACTCATGCCTTACACCTTTACTAGAAAATGGGAAAACATGGCATTTTAGAGAAAACCTAGAGTGATAGATCTAGGGTACAAAAAGTCAATTTTCTTAAATGACCAATGTTGAGGATAATAAAGAGCCATTGCACTGAAAGCTAAAAGTCTAGCTGATAATGGAGAATAAATTAGGGAAATAAAGAGAGTTATGTAGTTGAAGAGCCGGAGAGAAAGAAAGGGTCATAAATCATAAGAGTTAGACCCTTCTAAATGGTCCTAATCCAGCTAGAAAATTGGGCCCTAGACTAAATTAGAAGTCCTTTGCCACCTCTTCATAAAAGGACTTCATAAAAAGACCTATTATTAGTCCAACTTACAATTCTAATTACTTCTCCATAAACGGCTCCATAGTAGGCCCATTAGAAGTACAACTTACAATCCTCACTACCACGGGCCTATACTTACTAAATGGCTTCGTAAACCTAAAATGTGAACAACTGTTTTTACCACATGTTCTCCTACGTATAAACATGCAAACAAACTATAATGTGTAACCCTTGATGGGTACAGTCGTAAGTGGGCCAGCCCAAAGATGAAAGGCCCAGAGGACAACGGCCTACAGCATAGCTACACAAAGGCCTAAGACCAGGTGGGCTGACCCAAGTCAGTCTAGCCAAGAATGGGCGACTAGGTTGTCCCGCAGGAGTCTCTCCAGCTCACCAACCGGCAAGTAGCACAGTGGAGACTTTCCATAACCAACCCAGACAGCTCAGCAGATATCCTCCAAATATCACCCAGGATTGCATACCTCCACAGGTCGGCAGTTACTTCCTAGAGTATATTCTGTCTAAGATTGCGCACCACCCTGGATGGCAATTTCAACTCAGCAAATCATTCCGAAGAATGTAGTCCCCTAGCAGAGATCTCCAGAATCGTCCTAATACAAGGAGTAACCGTCTGACAGCAACGGTTGTCAGAGCAAGTGCCTGAGATCGCTAAGTAGCTTAGCACATCCACACAAGCAGCTGTCACCAGCCGTGAAGCCCGAGGGAGGCTAAACCACCTCCATCTACTATAAATGCCCCCTCAGCCATGCAGGAAGGGGTCGGCAACCCTACCTCCTCAAGCCCCCCAAACAAAGCGAACTTACGCACTTAGCGCCCCTCAAAGAGAAAAGGAGTGCTCAAAGAGCAAAGGAGTCCCTCTTTCCAGGGCCACTCCAACCCGTGAGCACACATCTCACTCGCCACGCTACTCCTTGGCAGCCGGAATTCTCCCTCTCTCCAAGCCACACCCAACAGTGCACACCATCTCATTCCCTAAGCTGCTCACAATCGACCACACCTCTAAGCCGTTCCACATCGAACACAACTAGCAGAGCTTAGTCCTCCTGCCCACATTCAATCCCCCTTTTCTCGTGCATTCATGCATTGTCTTAATACCCCCACATCTTTCCTTACATTCAATCCCCCTTTCCTCGTGCATTCATACATTGTCTTAATACCCCCACATCTTTCCTTTCTTACAGAAAGATTTCTAACTTTAGTATCGGAGGACAGATCGGGAAGTGAGTCCCGCCAATTCTATGACCTATTGTTTTTAGTTATAGTGTACAGGACCTATGTTCGTAGTGATATAAATAGGAAGATGTATCAACCCTTAAGGTTTATTATCAAGCTAGCAGTAGAATATATATTAGATCTCATCCAGTTGATCAGTGCATGTTCTGATCATGATTAAATCAAATTCTTTTGAGTCCCTTTAAGATATGTTATGACTAGCCAAAGGCTTTAACAAATTATTAGTAGTGTACCATGACCACTCAAATAATGTGAAGTGACACGAGTCAAATGAACTTGTTCGTGCAATACAAT
>JAOVVI020013529.1:0-11822 GCA_028571085.2 Nepenthes alata | reverse complement strand
CCCCAATCCAGAGAAGCTGTGTTCCACAAGGCCATATATCTCTTCCATTATTGCGCATCAGCCAAATCTTAGTAAAGCGAGTTTTTGGAGCCATTATAGTTCCATCCATGACATTAACATCGGCAATGAAGCAGCTATCAAGCCTCAGACGTTGCCCATCTGCTTTCCTAGGAGGTGACTCTTCATCACTAGTTGTTTTAAATGTTTTCTTCTTTCCACCATGCTTCGAGAAGGAAGGGACATGCGGGGGTGGGGCCCAAAATTGTGGGATCATCTGAAAATGAATGAGAAAGTGAAAACATTCCATAAATGAACAGACTAAAATACGACCGCAAAGGAGAGAAACCAACATACGGGATCATAGAATCCTCTACATGACCATGGGTGCCGACTGGGTGCAGGAAAATCCATTCTAATATAATCACCATCATTTCCCATTTGCCCGAAGCAGATGCTACACAAATCATAATTTTCTTTTCTGCATAAAGAAAATGAGCATCATTAACTTCAAGATTACTCTAAAAGCTAAAATCATTTCAAAATCATTGAAACAGAGATTTCAGAAATGTCTTACACTTTAGACTTGAACCGTGGTCCAGTAATAGGAAAAACCCCACATCCATCACAGCGAACACCACTATGGAAAATGGCACCCAAAGGATGATGCACAGGCGACCAGTGTCTGCGTATTGAAGTCCCTGGTGGCAAGGGTTCCACTGAAGGAATTCCAGAAAATGGGCATTCCTTACGAGGATTAAAAACAAAGGATGATGATGATGATGAACTCCCAAAACCACTAGCAAAATCCTTACTTTTTCCCTGAGCAACTACAACAGTTGGTGGATCAGATGGTGAAAGCTTTTCAGCCAGCTTTGGAGGATAAAACCAGCCAGCAGATTTCCAGGCAAAGTCATCATTGATGTCCTTGGCCTTCTTATCATCACCAGGGGGCAAATTGCTACAGGTTGCTTCACAGGTAACATTTGTGTTCTTCTGTGGAACAGAACCACTAGGAAGGATATTAAGATCCACAGAACCAACAGAAGTTACTAAGTCTGCCACAAATTTAGCAATGTTCCCAACTACTTGCCCTTCACTGCTGTTATTCACTGACTCTACCCCTTCATGCTTTGAAGCCTCAGGATTTTTCCCTGCCGATGGTTCCTTAGGATTCTCAGACTGGGTGTGAGGAGTGCTCAAGTAAGGCTTCCCCATCTTCATAAAACCGTCAAGAAGCTCTGAAAGTATAGGAGAAGAAGATGCAGCTTTAGATGCCACATCAAGGTATAGCTTCAAAAGAGCCTCACGAAGTGGCTCCGGCACAGATTTTAGAACTTCAGCAACGCCATTGTCAGCGTTTGTCTGAGCATCACGAATTTCAGAAGACTGGATTGGTGTAGAACTTCCACTGGATCTTCCCCCGGGCCTTACATAAGATGAACTACCCTTATCAGCATTGAGCTGAACAGTGATCCTTACTGGATTTAGACCTTGTCTCAGAACATCATGCAGATCTTCATCATCAGCAAGGGTGATAGTATCGAGATCTTCATCAACATATGTCAGCGTAAATACAACATCAGATGTAAAATCAAAGAGAGAGCGGATCTTTTCCTTCAGTCCCTCCATGTCAAGATCCAAGAGATGATCTCCAATAACCAGTACATTGAAGCGTCTAAGGTTTTCCCCGTATTTAACCTGAATACAACGCATCAATATATAAAAAGAAAGAATATGCTAATTAGAAACCAAATGATGAAATAATATCAGGTTCTCAGCAATAACAAATACTGCGTAACATGGAAAAGTATATATACAATCCTCAACCACAGAGAATGACATTCAAGCAAATCTACCTTAACATAGGCATCATATGAGTAAATTATAACTCTTTCTTTGGAAGTTGATATAAACTTCCAATAATTTATCATAACCACAGAACTATGAATACTAATAAACAGAAGAAGAAATATCAATTAGTTTCTTAATTTCAGTTAAAAAATTGAGTGCACTTCTAATTTCACAAAAGCAAAATGTTTAAGAAAATAACAAACTGATAAAAACAGCAATAACTATTAATTGATTTCCTAATTTCAGTAAAAAAAACTGAGTGCACTTCTAAATTCACAAAAGCAATAAGTTTAAGAAAATAACTTACTGATAAAAGCAGGAACTATTAATTGGTTTCCTAATTTAAGTTAAAAAAATTGAGTGCAATTCCACATTCACAAAAGCAATATGTTTAAGAAAATAACAATGCTCCCGGAAGATTCTTGCTCATGTATAGCTATGTCATGCTGTTCATTGTTTCCAACAGCACCACCTCCTAAGACTAAACATAAGGTAAATATGATAGTAAAGAAAGCACGTGAGAAGTTCCAACACATTACAGATACCAGGTCCTGCATTCATTTAAAAGGTTCTATTCAAAGTTTTTAGACCCACAGTGCACTGCTGCAACAGATAGTGAATTTTGTAAAAACCCAGCACTACTAACATATGATATTTCACAAAGAACACACTACTCTAATTCACAGACGCAGAAAGGAAGTGCAATGATAATTTTCAGATTTTAACCATCATAACAACATCAGTGGACCACAAAATAATTGATTAGTTAACTTCTAATCAAGGTCAAGCTCAAGTGCTCAGATATACACAACCAGGTAGGTGAGCAAGGACAGCAAATCAAAATAGCTAGCTATCTTGCTTGATAATAATATAACTTGAACGCCAGAGTGCCATAACTTACCACTGCATCTAATCCATACAAAAATATTTCATCTAAGACATACATTAGCAAGACAAACAAATAGAAGAAACCCCTGTCCCTTGCCCAGACCTTGTCAGGCAAACATAATATCCATCTATTACCATTTTATACTCATTAGTAACAACTGAATGAAAAGAAACCCTTTTATTAGATTAGTTCTTAGTAGTAGGATTACCTTAATGTTATATGCTAGAATATTATTTTAGAATATGTGTGGTATATTCATTTACAATGGTAGTTTAGTATTTTTCATATATTTAAATAATCTTATATTGCTTTTTTCATGTACGGGTTTTTTTCATCTCTTTTTTTTTCCTATAATTTACATAAAATCATAGCGTTAATTGCCGCCTCCAACTCCTCTTTGGAAATCTATGTGCCTCACCTTGCTGATACAAAACCCATATCAATTTCATCAATTGAAGCTAATTAATCCTTCAATTTTTCAATCTGTAGTTTTAGTTCAAAACCCTAGATCCAGTTGGGTCCTGCTTGATTTGACGAGTTGGAGAATTTCCAGTCTAATTTCTCATGTGTTTGGGGGTTGGAGAATCAACCCTAGCATTACATCTCTCTTCGATTTTATACTTGCTGACTTTTTCATTTAATCTGCTATATGTAAATAAGTTCACTAAAAAAGTATCATTGTTATGCAATATTCTTCCCCACTCATTGTAAATTTTAGGATCTTATGACAAAGAGGATTATAGCTATATGTCATCATATGTCACAAGGTCTCTACTAGTTGCAAGAAGAACTAGCTCTTATTATTTGTGCTAGTATTATTTCTATTCCTCTTGAAATTCATTGTTGGTCATGTCAACCTTCATTTGTATTATGAGCTATGCCAGTTTGCTAAATACCGTCATAAGTCATATTACCCTCAAGTAATTTCATGCATCTCTACCTCCTTTGAGTTAGTATACTCAAATGCCTAAGGATCCTATAGTCTTCCAAAATTTTTCAATATTCACAGACTAATCACCGAATCACAAAACAAATAAAAAGCAGAAAATAGATTCATATGCTTGATATCTTATAATATTGTCAACCATAAACTTTACGTTTGTGGATAAAATTCACTAAGAAGGGTTAGAATGATAGTCTCCAATGTATTATAAAATTCATAGGATATATATGATTAATTCAAAGGAGAAATAGAAATATTTTTGACAAGATTCTTTCTTTCTATTTTCATTTAAAATATATTTCAGTACTTTTTTACCTTTGATGATTATTATTTACAGATTTCTTGGTTATACTTGTTAAATAATTTTTGTAAGTTATATTCCATTTCCATTGCATTCTATGCTAAGATTAAGACCAAAATTATTATTTTTACTTCTATATGTACTTTAAGTAGTAATAATAGTCGTGAATTTTTTCTACTTCTTTTCCATCATTCCTAACCCAACATGAGAATCCTCATGAGTCATCTTGGCTAAATACACCCCAACTAACGAAATTGTAAAACGGAAGAATAGGCTTGATGGAGGTTGCTAGAGCCATTTTATTCCAAATGAGAGTTCTAAAGAAGTTTTGGAGTAATGTAATGCTGACAGCTTATCATCTTTTAATTGAATATCATCAGTTATCATTCAGAAAAATTTCTTATCATATGTTATTTCCTGAAAAGCAATTGCATTTTCTTCTCATGAAGATTTTTGATTTGTTTGCTATGCTCATGAAATTCAACCTCAAGTGATAAAGTTTGATCACAAGTCTCCGCTGTATATTTTTCTTGAACATGCTCATACTCAAAAGGATAATCAATGATATTTTTCAGGGCTGGGACATTTTCTAACATCTTCTAATAGCAAATTTCATGAATCTATACACTTTCATCCCAAAGTAACATCATCAAGTCTATCAATGAGTATCCCTCTCGAAGTTGTGTACAAGTAACTTCATGTATATGAGTTTGTTTATAAGGTTGTTTCTTTTGCACTTTTGTCAGATATGCCTCCTTGTTCTCCTATCAAATGTATGTTCCTAGCTATTGTTAGATGTTTGGTTCCTCCTTGGGAGTAAACCTTGTGCTAGTTCTTCCATCTATAGATATTACTATTCTTGATTAAAAAATCAATTCAAACCTTCTAATTGCACTATGATAGGGTCATCGCGGCTGTGTTAGTATCCATTGCTTGCTACGTTATCATATACTGGTATTCCATCTTCTTAACAAGCTTTTGAGACCACTTTAGACTTTATCAACATACCCTGATCAGTATCCGATATTATTTCTCATCCTGCTTGGCAGGCAATTATGGAGAAAAAGATGGCTACACATGAGTATAATCACTTGTACGATCTGGTCTCCTTACTTCCTATGAATAAACCCATCAGCTCTAAATGGGTCTACATAGTGGCAATCAATCCAGATAATTCTTTAACCGAATTGAAAGCTCATCTTGTAGCTAAAAGTATGCTCAGACAAATGGAGTTGACTATAACATACTCTCTTATTGCCAAACTGATTTCTGTTAGGCTTCTGATTTCAATAGCAACGACTTATCATTATTCTTTGCATCAATTAGACATTAATAATGCCTTTTTACATGGTAATATTCAAGAGGGCATTTATTTAGAGTGACCTTTAGGATTTGTACTTAGATGGAGTCTGGATCTATTTATGAATTTAAGAAATCTTTGTACAATTTCAAAATATCCCTACAAGTGTGGCTTTGGTAGATTTAGCAAGGCAGTGTTTGAGTTTGGGTTATCTCATAATGACAGCAATACTCTATGCTCTATTGTCATTATAATGTTAGGTGTATTTTTTTAGTTGTAAATGTTGATGATATTATGTTGAGATTTTTGCTAAAACTAGAAAGATATTGACTTCTAGACTAATATTGTAAGCCAATTTTTAACTTTCCACATCTTCTTCATTGGGAGCTACAATGCAAATTATGAGGTCTCTTAACATTATACCAAGACAAAACATACTTTATAATGATCATGATCATACTCAATTCAAGGGCTTTGTGGTGCTAATTGGGTTGGATCAACATGTAATCGGAATTCTACCACCAGCTATTGTATATTTGTTAGTGGCCATCTTTTATCATGAAAGAGTGAGAAACAAAATGTGGTTAGTCAAGCACAAAATTAGAATATGATGCACTAACGCGTTACCTATGAAGTGATATTACTTTGACAATTACTTAACTTTCTCAGTTATAACAATTATAAGAAGTCAGAATTGTGGTGTAATAATTAAGCAGTAATCCATATTGTATCAAATCCATCATTTTATAAGTAGACAAAGTACATTGAAGTAGATTGACATTTTTCATGTAGAACTAGAGATCAACTTGTAGATATTTTCATGAAATCCTTAACTAAAGTTTGAGTTACGTATATTTATAATAAGCTAGACATTATTACATATTAGAATAAGTTGTTAGCACATATTTTAGCATATGCGATGATATATTTCTTAGTAAGGTAGTTTAATAATTTTGATATATGCAAATAACCATACATATGATGTGTACCCTAGAACTGGATTAGGATTCAAGAGTTCTTAGAGCTGGCTCTTGGATATTTCAATCCAAGTCTTGGGCAACACAAGCCGAAACGAGAGTTTAGAGGAATAGTACTGACTTGCCAACCTATATTCCAAAATTCAAGTTAGCAATCTTTTCATACCAATGAATTATAAAGAGTGAGAGCAAGAGTAGAGGATTGAAGGACTATACTCCGATAACATCTTATTGAGAGGAGGCATTTGGAAGGACAAGCTTGTAACTTCTTTAATTTGCAAGCTTAAGGACTATAATAAGATTTAGGGATCTCAAGATCTTTTTTATCATAGGATGCTACATTATAAGACTCCCTTACTGTGTTAATGAGCTTTTTTAGTAGGGGCACAAGGCCTATTTTAGGGCCAGTTAAGTAACCTTTCGTAACTAACCGTTTGCAACTGATGAGCTATGGGCAGTTACACAATAGATGGTTTCTTTCTAAAGAGTTAGTACTTCAAATATTAACCGTAACATCTATGAACATGACATAGTGAGTAATTCTAAACAATTTTGCTAACTTGAGTCCTGATATTGGACCATGTCTCCTAATTTCAAAATTCAACTGCTATGTTCATGAATGTGACCATAGTGGGTATTTTCAAACAATTTGTTGACTAAAGTCTTGGTATTGGGTCATGCCTCCTTAATTTCAAAATCCAACAACCACATTTATGGGCGTGGGTTAATAGGTAGTTCTGAAGGGTTTGTTCACTTAGAATCCTAATGTTAGGACATGCCTCCTCAATCTTCAGATTTAATGGTACGTTTGGTTATTAGAATGAAATAATGTGAAAATAGAATAGTTATTCTCAGAGAATATAATAGGATGGGAATAGAGTTAGAATTGTTATTCCCATATTTGGTTGTTGAAATAGAATAATGTGAAAATTAGTATTTCATTATTTGGTTTATAAAATAGTATGATGAATAAGGTGAGAATAGTAATAATAATAATAATAATAATAATAATAATAATAATAATAATAATAATAATAATTACAAATAATAATAATAATAATAAAAGTAAATGGGAGAGAATAGTTATTCCCACGAAAATATTTATTACCGGTTAAATTGTAACCAAATGGAGGAATATTTAATCCTCTAGAAATAAAGAGGGAATAGAATTTCTATTCCCTCCAACCAAACGATGGTTAATTGTCACGTTTATGGACATGAGACGAGTGGGCAATTCCAAACAGTTTGTTAAAAGATTGTGGCTAACGTGGAGCCTCCTATAGTGCTAACCTTTTTGTTATAACCAACGTCTCTAACCATTATGATAGATTATCTATCTAGCTTAACTAATGAGTTAGTGTTAAGGAATCAAAAAATTAAGAATGGAGTCTACTATTTAGCTTGACGATCCACTCTCCTTGACTCGCCTCTTTTGATATACCTTTGTCAGTCAACTTCTAGTGCAACCACTCTCTGATTCTTCCAATTTTTCAATAACTCAGTCACCCGATCACACGGTTTATGGTCAACCAGCTTATTGCTTAAGCCTTTGAATCTAAGCCAATTGATGGCAACTTGTCCCTAGATTGAATGTCTGGTAACTAGATCTCTAACAACTTAAATTTATCATCTTAATCTGAACCCGAGGCTAGTAGATTCAGATCAACTCAAATTTTAGCTGGACCCATTAATAGCCCCTAGCCTCAAGCCTTAAGTGTAAGTCTTAAGGGTGTTTGTTTGAATGGCTGTGTGACCCTAGTTCGATTTGAATCACACCAATTGCAATTGGACAACTCATTGGCAGATTTCTAAATGACTTCATCTCCCAAACATTTATAGCATTTTGCGACGTAACTTCTTGCTGTATACATTCAGTTAGAAGAAAAACTTGTTTTTGTTTTGACCTTGTAGCTTTTACATTTATTTCTTTATGTCATCATATGGACCTTCTAACAAAGCCATTAGGTTATTGTCGTTGATATATTTTGAATTTTAGTCTGTGAACCATGCAATTGAATTAGTCAAGATCAACATAGACGTAACTTCTACATACTGAGGTTCAGTATTTTGATATGCAACTATTCATATAGTTGTGTGGTTGCAATTTAAGCCTTACGCGTTTGACTCTTTGCAAGCATTGGATCTATTTAGGTCTTAAGCCCCTAAACTTCAAAGCAATCTTGGTGCATAACTACCTCTACACAATCGACTTTAAATCGTTGCATAAGCCTTCCAACTAAGCCACTAAGACTATTATCGTTGGGTGGATCAGACCATAGCAGCTTAACCGTGAGATTGAATGAGCATGGCTGACAATAGAACCGCTTTGTTGCTTTAGTAGTCGAGTGACTATCATTATCATCGAGTCTCAATGAATTTCAACCCGTTAGAGATTTGGCGTCTTTGTGGGCGTTGGACTCTTAGTCTCGAGCTCCCAAGCTTTAAACATTTTGGTATGTGCCTTTACATACCAAAATTTAAATAAAACAATTAAAAAAAATTGAAAAGTAAAGGCATGTGCCTTTACCTTTGCAATAGTACGAATGGCTGACACTATCAATAGCAAACATTTTCTCATAAGGCGTAGCCAGCCAAAACATCTTCTAAGATGTAGCTGAAACACCCTTGGGCTCGAGCGTTCTTTATGACCTCTACTAAAGGTCTCAGGTGTGTTCATCTTACTTTGGAAAATAAGTTAACTTGTTCCCACAAACGGGTCATGATACATGCCTTAAAACTAGATTTAGACCCGAGAATTCCTAGTGCGAGCTCTTAGATCCTTCAATCCAAACCTTACACACCACAAACCAAAACGTAAGTCCAAAGAGATAAGACTAACACTCCAGTCTATCCTTGAACACTTAAATCAGTAATATTGTCTAACAAATGAGTCAAAAATGTGTGACAAATAGTGCGAAAAATTAGAGGACCAAGTTCTGAGAATAATTTATGTAGAGGAAGTGTTCTAGAAAGTAAGCTCCTAACCTCTTTAATTTGCAGGCATAAGTCTTGCAATAAGATTGAGGGATCAAAGATATTTTTAATCATAGAATGCTAGATTATAAGATGCCCTGCAATGTTAAATGGCTTTTTTGTAGGGGGCGTAGGACTAATTCTGTGGCTGGTTAAGTAATCTCTCGTAATTAATAATATTTCTGCTCAGTAGCTATTAATAGTTACTTAGTAGGCAATTTCCTTCTGAGTAGTTAGTGTCTTCGGGCTAATTGTCACATCTATGAATACAACTCAATGAATGGCTCTAGACGATTTTGCTTACTAAAGTCTATTTATAGACATGGTCTTAGTAAGTAGTTTCGAATGATTTGTTGACTATAATCCTAATGTTGGGCCATATCTCCTCAATTTCAAGATTCAACTGTCATGTTTATGAATGTAGGCTTACGGAGTAGTCTCAAATGATTTGTTGACTAGAGTCGTAATGTTCGATCATGTCTCATCAATTTTATGATCCAATTGCCATGTTTATAGACATCAGCTTAGTATGCAGTTTCAAACAGTTTGTTAGAAGTTTATGACTGACATGGAGCCCCCTTTAGTGATGGTTTTTTACTATGCCAACTGCTCTGGTCATTCTGATAGACTAGTTGTCTAGCTTGAATGATGAGTCGGTGACAAAGGATCAAGAAATTGGCTAAATATGGAAGGTTGACTATCTAGATTGATGATCTGCCCTCCTTGGCTCACCCCTTCAAATCTACCTTCACCTATCGTCTTCTTTGCAGATGTACTCCAACTCTTTTAGTTCTTCAATAGCCACGTCACCCGATCACCTGGCTTGTTGCTAAAGCATTTAAATTTGAGCCAATTGATTGCAGTTAGGTCCCTGGACTAAGCAGCTAACAACATGATCTCTGAAAATTTGGATCTATCATCTCGATCTCAACTAGAGGCTGATAGGTATCGGTCAGCTCGAATTTCAGTCAGACCCATCAATATACAAATGAATAGAACCCACCCAGAAACAGGTTTTTTTCATCTCTTTTTCTTCTATAGTTTACATTATCAAATACCTCACATCTTGTGACAATGCAACACAAGAAGCTCAGATTATCTATATGCACAAATATAATGAGTTCCATCCATCTAAATTAATGGAAAAAACTTTCCACTACTCGATATGCAATCAAGTGAATTTGTAATTGGCTGCTTTTCAAAGAACTGGCAATAGAATTGAAACCTTTATATTGGTTACAACCACTTTTTCAAGTCAACTACACTGAGAAGAATGCATAGGCCAGAGATCAAAACTGTATCAAAATAATTATACAAGCAAAACGCACCAAAAGTCAGGCACGAACAAAATCAGTCATACATCTATTTTTCACCTATCCCTTATTCAAAATAAATTACTTTATAATGAAAAAGTTGTTAAAATAGCAAAATGAACTGAACCGATTAAGATATGTTAACTAATATTCTGAACACGGAAATCCTAAAGACAGCATCACTATCCCAGAGTAATTGACGCACAGCATCGCAGCAAAGGCTAACTATTAACAATTTTCAAAGGAAAAGGCATATTCATTACGGATAAACTATGTTCAACCCAACCCGTCGAAAGATACTCACAAATATCAGAAAATCACAAACCCACAAATGACATATATCAAAACACTTGAAGCACAATAATCAAACAAAAAGCATATCTATAGAGGTCTAAGCTATTCAGCCCAGTGAATCACATTAATCAACTTAGGCTCAAAAAGCATCTCAAAAAAAAAAAAAATCCATCCAGAATAACTAAAAGCAATAACGAACAAAGAGGACTTTAACGGATAATAGGAGAGAGACAGAGAAAGAGAGGGATAGAGAATTCGGACCTTCATCACAATAGAGGACGCCATGGCGAGAGGCACTCGAGTAAGCAAACCAATTAAAAACTTTTAGCAATTCAAAAACCCTAACGCGAAGCTGATGAAGAGATGGGAAGATGTCAAAGCTCAGACGGAGATAATCGGAAGAGAACAAATTTTGGGGGGTTTTGTCGAATATCTCAAAATTCACCCATACGTTACACGAGTACACGTGATCCGGTGATCTCTCTCTCCGTGGGCATTCATACTTAAAGCGTTTAGCCGTTTCTTCTTCCCAAAGAAAAACTACACCGCTAAGGAAGCGAAAGTCCACTGGTCTTCCCAGTCAATTCGGCATTCTATGACAAATGTGTTTCTACCAAAAAACAAAAGTATCAGCCAAAAAGGGTCAAATAGCCCGAACGGAAATGGGCCGGGTCACAGACTTTTGGTCCAATCTTAGCTGAAGTGGAGATAAGTTTCGATGTTTAAAATGTATTAATTAGATCATCTTTATTATTATTTTAAGTTTAGATAATACATGTAATGCACCGGACAATCTATAATGATTTATTTTAATTTTTAAAATAATTAAATATATATTTTTAAATTTACTTATATTCTTTCTTTTTTTTTTCTAGTGATGGGTTTCTATTTTTTCATATTATCCAATGGCTATATTCTCTTGTCTTCGATAACATTTTATTTGTTCTTTTTTTTAAATGATTATAACATTTTTTATCTTTT
>JAOVVI020013528.1:0-10003 GCA_028571085.2 Nepenthes alata | reverse complement strand
CCGAACCTATTTACCCACAAATTATTTGGTATTTTACTTAAATTGGAACTAGATTATCATTACCGATAACCTATATAAGTTAGTTTATCGATGGTATCAAATTCGATGGTATCAAACTCTATGTATGCATTGTCCTTAATTATGTGTTACTCGTATCCTAATTGTGTATATATATCGGTTGGGCATTCAATTTTCCAAGAATCGACCCATTCGATGTGTTCGGAGGCCCTAATTCAGCCTTATTACTATTCACCCGAGCCCTTTGATGAATTTTGCATAATTTTTACATGTTTAATTGTTAATTATGTTTCATATATAATTGCATATGTTTAATTTCTTATCCCGAAAAATGTATTCGTTAACCAATTGTGAAGATAATCGCTAACCGAAAGCCCTAAAGTCGAATTGGGCTCTCGGTGATAAGAATTTCATATGATATATGATTCTTTTGCATAAAGATTGAGTCATGAGAAGACTTAAACCCTCAAGAAAAGATAATGTGTATCTATATATATATGAATTAAGTATGATATGCAAGAATACAGAGGAAATGCCACAATTTGTTATATGAATGATCCGTTTTTCTGGTGTGAGAATTATGTGAAAGAAATTACGGTAGACCTTTCTTCAAATGAATAAAGAATTATAAAATTAGGACCATACATTATATTACGAAAGGTAATATCCCTTGGCATGACATGGGTATCACAGTAGAGACTCGAAGATTACACTGGCCGTATATCCTGACCGCTTCGGGTGATACTCTTAGTAAGTATTAGAATATTACTATGGAAGGACGAAGACTGCCCCTTGGTCCCGGGGATACGTGTGGGGACAAATAATGGCCGAAAAGCTGTAGGCCTAAAATGCAGCCGATATGATAAATGATGGTCAAGTAACTGTATGCCTAAAATATAGCTGATACTTTAGAATGTGTGACTTTTCTCGTTCTCCCGCACCTTTAGCTAGTAAGGCTTACTGGTTCTAGTCCGTAAATATAAGTAATTACGCATAATTTATATGCCAAAAAGAAGAATAAAACATGAAAAGTTAATTGTATCCCAAACGTATAATCGATCGTGTCTTATATTTAAGTATCCCCTTTATGCTCATATATTCCTCTCCCACTTTATCTTGCTTATATTTCTTACCGTCTTGATTATTATGCACTTGCTAACTTTTAGCTCACTCTTACTGCTTTTTTATCTCCATATTAGTACAGGTTTATACCCGATTAGATAGGGTAGAGGATTAAAAGTCGGAGAGGCTCGAAGTTTTGGAGGATAGCTCGAAGACTTAGTTTTGTGATTTTATGTCTTTTGGATACTTTTATATTATTTTGATAATCATGTTTAATGGCAGCGATGATATTGTATATGTAGTTAGCTTCTATTATATTTGTTGGATGTAGTTGATTCCGCAGGTTTATATAGTGTAATTATGTACCTAGTGATATCTTGCCTGAACTGACGTCATACCTGAAATTACGATGTCGGTGCCACATGTTGTTGACTGTGGCTATGGATCCTGTGTAGTTGTTGTATTTGTCTGAATGTTGAGATTTACATCGGATGGGTTTTTTGGTTGTATCGGAGTTATTTTAGATGGATTATTATTGTTGTACAGGATATTTAATAGGTTTTGAATTTATTTGGCAGCTGTATTACAAATAAAACTCTGTCAAATTTTTGGTAGAAAATATGATCCGTCTTAATTGGTATCAGAGAATAAGATATTCTAGATTTGATTTGGATCTTATGCGAAAGTTTAGGTTCTATTAAGATTAATCAAATATGTAGCTAGAGGCGTAGGATAAATAAGATAGAGCAAATAGTTCTAGTTGCTCTAGTTTATATGACTTTGACCAAGATTAAGCCAGAATCAATAGCTAGGAGTGGTTGTTCGGTTGCGATACCCTAAGTTAGTGCCTTAGTCGAGATAAGTTGATTAACTTAGACTAGAATTAAGTTGAAAGTTAGCAGGTAAGTCGGATAGTCTAGCTTACACTATCCTAATTAGTGTCTAAGTGGTGAGCTAACCTATATTATTTTTGTCTCAAAAGGGATATCCAGAGTCGATCATGCCACTTAGGTGAGGGTCGAGACGTGAAAGTGGTCAACCATGTGATAGAGAAGTTAGGCATAAGAATTTGTTGAATGGAATGGCAAGACTTGAAAGTCTTAGAAGGACTTGTCCGGACAGGAACCGGGAGATAGGATGTTAAAGGAGAATACCTTAAGGATTGAGTTGGGTTGATCTTAGTCTGGGGACTAGGATTAGGATGCTTGGATAATATGACAAGTGAAATGGATTAGGTGAAATCGTGGGCTCGAGGTCTGGATGACTTAGATTCGATTTTGGTGTTTGTGAATCCGAGGATGACGAATTGTGATCGATATAATAATGATCAAGCATTTAAATTCTGAGTGACTCTGATTTTGTGGAAGTTGAGACATGGATCATGAGTATTGAAATGGTGTTTGTGGTGGCCCAATGTTCGGGAAGATAAGAGATATTGTAGGATATCTTTGTGGATGTTCTTTTATCGATAGGTATTCTTTTCGACGAGTTTTAGGAGTATATTTCTGTTTGTAGTCAGTTCGATGGCATGATTGAGAATTGTCCTTATCCATGGGTTGGACAGTGAAGGGGTCTAGTGTCTTGAATCGAGTTTCTGAGGTGATGACACAAGGTATAAAGTGTCGCTTGTCGTGATTAAAGGTGAGATTTTTGGGTTTGATATTGTAGCCTTTATATCGTTTTGGGATCCTGGGCCTATGTTTTCATTGTGTTTCCAAGTTATGTGTAATTTGAGGATATAGGCTTTGCATTTGTGGTATAGAGATCTATGACATTTTTGGGTTCGTAGATATGATTGGCTGTATTGATATCTATGACATCAATTGCAATTTCTAAGTTAATCGTAATTTGAGTAGTAAGACTTTGCCTTGGCTGTATTGATATCTTTGAAAATTTCTTGATTCTATTATTGTTGTGTGGCCTCGAGGTTTGATGTGATTCATTGAACAAGGTTTTCAATTGATTTTAATGTACGAGTATAAGGGTCGATCAGTATGGCGCAGCAGTACCATACAATCCATGACTTAGAGATTTTGGAATATGATCGAGGGTCTGAGTGATTAGTTGTTTTTGAAACTTAGGATAATCTGAAGTAGGAATTCATTAGTTGCTCAAGGTTTCGAATAATGACGGGGAAATAACTGGTAGTTTTAGTTGCCAATAATTTGGTGGACTATCATGAAATATTTTATATATTGATAATTGAGGAAGTAGGTGTATGATCGGGTTTAACCATTGTGGGAAATTAGGGATCGTCTTATGAAATGGTTTCAATCTCTATTTTCGATAATAGACATTAGGTTTTGAGAATCAAATGATTCAAATGATTAAGGTTCTCTAAAATCAATCGTCTCACCAAGAAAGTGATTTGGGAGTACAGAGGCGAATCTAAAAGAACTATTCCTTACTCTTAAATTTTGAGGTTCGTTAAATTTCGATGACGAAAATTTTATAAGTGAAAAAGTATGTAATATTCTGAATATTTTAATTCGATTTAATTGTGCTTATTTATTTGTTTTTGAGCAACTTGAGGTGTGATAAAAATTAATTTAATATTATAAAATTTTTGGAGAATATTTAGAATTATTGGACCAGTAGTAGGGGTGCGTCCGTTTGATTGCTCGAGTATCGATTTAAATTTTGGGATTAAAAGAAAACAAAATATATAATAATAATAATAATAATAATAATAATAATAATAATAACGGTAATAACACATAGAAGTAGAAAGGAAAAAATAACGGGAAGGGAGGATCGGGGAGAGAGAGCCAGAAGAGAGGGTTAGGGTTCATTGCCCCTAAGCGGCACGGTGGGGGGGCTTAGTCGGCGGCCACGACGATGACTGCGGTGGACGGCGCGAGAGCGATAGTTCATGGGCAAGATTGTATGATATGTGAGAGGCAAAAACGTGGCGGCTGCTTGCACGGAGAGCCGTGCATGAGGGAGAACCGCGCGAAGGAGAAGAGGAAAAAATGGAGGCTTTTGGGCCTGATTTGAATTTCGAATTAGTTGAAAAAGTTGTAGATCGGGTCGAGGTAAATGCATTTATACCCTTCTCTTCCATTCTAGTTAATTTTTATTCGATCCCCTTCGAGTATTATTATCCCAATACCCGACCCATACATGTATATGTGATACCTATAGCCTAATTATATATATATGTGAATTCCATGTCCAATTGCTTAGTTCTCTCCGATTCTCGCAACCCGAAAACCCTAACTACATGTGGTACTGTTCACCCGTGCCCAAACCTATTTATCCACGATATTATTTGGGGCTTTTGCTTAAATTGGGACTAGATTATCATTACCCATGACCTATATAAGTTAATTTATCGATTAGGTATCCAATTTGATAGTTTTAGGTGTATTTTTGTTCAGGTGAAACCCTAGACCCACACCCAACTCCCGTAAGCCCCGTATCCATTCTAATTCAAACTCTATGTATGAATTGTCCTTAATTATGTGTTACATATGTCCTAATTGTGTATATATATAGGTTGGGCGTTTGATTTTTCAAGAATCAACCCATTCGATGCGTTCGAAGGCCCTACTTCGGCCCTATTACTATTCACCCAAGACCTTTGATGAATTTTTCATAATTTTTGCATGTTTAATTATTAGTTAAGTTGCATATATAATTACATATGTTTAATTGCTTATCCCGAAAAATGTATTCGTTAACAAATTGTGAAGATAATCATTAACCGAAAGCCCTAAAGTCGAATTGGGCTCTCGGTGATAAGAATTTCCTATGATATATGATTCTTATGCATAAAGGTTGAGTTGTGAGAAGACTTAAACCCTCAAAAAAAGATAATATGTATCTATATATATCAGAATTAAGCATGAAATGCAAGAATATGGACGGAATGCTACAATTTGTTATATGAATAATCCATTCTCCCAGTGTAAGAACCATATGACAGAAACTATTGTGGACATTCTCTCAAATGAATAAAGAATTATGAAATTAGGACCATGGATTATATTATGAAAGGTAATATCCCTTGGCATGACATGCATATGACAGTAGAGATTCAAGGATTACAGTGGCCGCGTATCCTGACCACTTAGTAGAGCGGGTGATACTCTTGACAAGCCTTAAGATATTACTGTGGAAGGACGTGGACTATCCTTAGTCTCGGGGGTTACGTGTGGGGACAGATGATGGTCGAGTAATTGCAAGCCTAAAATACAGCGAATATGATAAACAATGGCCGAGTAGCAGTAGGATTAAAATGTAGCCGATGCTTTAGAATATGTGGCTTAATAAATTCTTTTTCTCATTCTCCTACACTTTTAGCTAGTAAGGTTTACTGGATCTGATCCACAAATATAAGTAATTACGTATAATTTATATCTCAAAGAGAAGAAGAATAAAACGAGAAAAGTTATTTGTGTCTCAAAAGTATAATCGATCATGTCTTACGTTTAAGGATCCCCTTTTTGCTCATATATTCCCCTTCCGCTTTATCCTACTTTTATTGCTTATCGTCTTGATTATTATACAATTATTAAATTTTTAGCTCACTCTTATTGCTTTACTGTCTCTAAATTAGCACAAATTTATACCCAATCAGGCAAGATAGAGGATTAGAAGTCGGAGAGGCTCAAAATTTTGGAGGATAGTTTGAAGACTTAGTTTTATGATTTTTTGTCTTTTGGAACCTTTTATACTATTTTGATAATCATATTTAATGGCAATGATGATATTATATATGTAGTTAGCTTCTACTACATTTGTTAGATTTAGTTACTTCCGCAGGTTTATATGGTGTAATTATGTACCTAGTTGTATCTTGTCTGAGCCGACGTCATACCCGGAGTAATAATGTCGTTGCCATATGTTGTTGACTGTGGCTATGGATCCTGTATAGTTGTTGTGTTTATCTGTATGCTGGGATTTGCATCGGATGGATTTTTTTATTGTGTCGGAGTTATTTTGGATGGATTATTATTGTTATATAGGATATTTAATAGATTTTATATTTATTTGACTGCCGTATTACAAACGAAACTTTATCAAATTTTTGGCAGAAAATATGGTCTACCACATATTTGCTCAAATTTAAACTAGCTGTAAACAAAAATATCTGACTAAATAACAACTATATCAAAATTAAAGATTTATAAGACATATACAACATTTCAAAATATACAAACTACGTTAATCTCAAAGTATAAAATAAATCCAATAAAAACAATCTCAAATAATTTTTAAAATACAAATATAACTAAACAATTTTTTTTTCAAATATCTTCCGTCCATATCCTTCAAATATTTTATCGTAAATTATTAGTATAAAACTTAGCAATTACATATATACAATATACAAGTATATGACAATAAAATAGAAATAAAGGACAAAACACATTCGAAAATCTAATATGTTAAGCATTCTAATGACACATTCCAAATTTAATTTTATATGCACAATTCGTCATATAAATAAATATTAAATTATACAAATCGTATGGAATGATCAGAATTCCAACTCGTGTAATGCATCCGCAAAACTTTGAAATCTAAAATCATATGAATTTGAAAATCATATCAAAACTTTCAAAATTCAAAATATACCAAAATATAAAATACGATATAAGTCATATCTCAAAAACTAAATTATATCGAATTAGAGAATCTGGACTGTTAACTCGCACATTGACTAATTAAAAAATCAATTTTGAGAACAGGTTACATATATTTTCTATAATCTTAGGTCGAAAACTCTTATTTAAGATTTGTAAGTAGACCGTCTACATGTTACTCTTTATAGGCGAATCAAATGCCACTTTTTTTATCACTCGTAAATGACAGGTGCTGTGATGGCCCATATTTTATTGATAAATTATGACGTAATTAAAATAAGTTTAGATCAATTTAAAAAATATTATATAATAAAATTTAAGAAAATTTAAAATTTGAGGAATCAAGTCAATGCTTGAATGGCACATAATACATGAGCACATTTTAGATAGAATGATCATACCCGATATACGTTTAATGGATGCATATGCAAGTTGGAGACGAAATTTTGTGCCTGAAATACACTCAAACATAATTGAGATACAATGTTAGTGCCTGATACACTTCTGAGTGGAGCTCATACGTGGTCATGCATGATACACCAACTTCTTATAAATGGATTTTTTCAATCAATTTTGGGACATTTTAAGCTAATTCTTGATAGGACATAGAGAGAGAGAGAAATGAGAAAAGAAAAAAGAGTGAGAAAAAAAGAAGTAGAAATCATGTAATCTTTGAATAAAATCAAGTTAAGTCAAATACATCCAAACTCAATTTTTCTTATTGTTGTTCTTTTTTAATTTTTATGAGTATTTATTATTTTAAATACTAATTCAAATGATATTTTTGTAACTAAAAAATTGATACTTTGTATGCACGTATCTTACTCAAGTTCCATTAAAGTTTTATGAAATAAATGTCCTTATTTCATATATACTGTGCTTCCAATCTGATTTTCTATAACAATGCTTATATATATCCGTGCATTATGTCTAAATGTAATCGTCTGACTTACCGAAACAGTCTTTCATGACAAAGTGTCCAGCTCTAATTTCATGAACTATATATGCAAAATACTCTGCTGGAATTGTCTGACCCCTATTTGGATGCCTGGAATGCAAATGCTTGAAATTCGAACAATCTTTTAATAGATGGTATATCTATCCGCAATTTGAAGCAAACTTCATTTCTGACGAAGCAAACTCGTCTTGCGTACTTCCTTCCGCTAAACTTACAAGCTGACATTGTAAACTCGAACTTTGGGAGGAAGACGTTGTTTCATCTAACTTTCCTTTAATTTGTCCTTTGGAAAATAAACGAGTCCATCCTTCGAATTTTAACTCCAATACTCTAATTTATTTTGAAAATACTTCTCTCGAAAGTTGCTCCTACTCGATCAATAAAGCGTGATCCAGCTCCTCACCATAAGTCTAGCGTCGAAATTACATTAATTGCTTCCAAATTGAATATTGAAATCCTCAACTACTATCATACTTCAATAAGTCTTTCAAAATTTTCAACATCTTCCTGAGCATTGCCTCAGAGGCCGAATTTTGAGCTCTTCATTCATCGATTCTTCAATGAGGAGATGTTGCGGAGGTGATTATCCACCCGATCACAGTGATAAGTGAGAATAGGCAATCCTTGAGTCTTCCTCTCATCCTAGCCGTAGCTTCAAATCTCTATGATCAGCATCTTTGTTGCCAATAAAATCAAACTTGTACATCATTGTCCTATCTTCTGATAGAAGTTGTCCACCAAATCTCCACACTTCTCTAGTAAAGAGAAACGATTCAACTTGATGTGACCTTTTTTATCTTTATATGCGGCTTCCAATATTGATGAATCTTCATTCCTTCACAGGGACACAACGATCACTTCTCGCTTTGCACACGGGTCATCCTTGTGCAGAATCACACTAATCTTCTCTATATCATTCTAATTTTATCAGATGTCTCTGAAGAAACATTCTAAGCATGTCTCCGAAGAGGCATTCCAAGCGATCTTCTCATTCTCCTGGCCCACGATAAGGCGTTAAAAATCCTACCATTGGCTTATCTGCATCTATTCAGCCAAAACCTCCTACTCCATGAGATTTCAGACTGGCGCCATCTAATGTCACTACTTCACCAAAATCATAAAACCCAACACAATCTCCACATATCAACAGAAACTAAACAAAATCCTCATTCTGCTACTATATCAAACCATACATTATATAACTCGTGCGACTCATCATAATCAAATGATCGTTCTTCCAATCCAAGCCCCAACCTTCACAATCGGACCTTCTAATTTAAATCCAAACCTCCACAACTCAAATTTTCTACTGTCTGCCAAAGGCAATACTGATCGCGTCCAAAAGTTCAGTTCATTATTTATCCAAAATGACCCAAAATACCTATCCTTACGATTTTTCTCTGATACCAGTTCTGTCACGAACCCGAACCAAGTAAGTTAATTTAAATAATTAATTATAAATTTTAAAATATAAATTCCTAAATAATTTTAAATAAATAATTCTTAATCTCAAAATTTGGGTATGACAAATCAATAATAAGACACGACATCAATCAAAATCTATACAGGATCTTATCGGACAATCGTCCGGATAAAATAAGTACGATCTGCTTTATAATTATCGTAAGAAGTAAATTCCAATAAAAATTATAAATCAAACATAATATAATATCCCAACTGATTTCAAAATATATTGATTGACTTATATCTGGTAAATTTCATAATATAATCACTTCAAGTACCAATTTAAGCCATATTAAAACTTAAACTCACCAAATCGGATAAATGGCTGACAGATCTTGTCCATACTCGATAATATGTTAGAATCTTCTACTCTGAATGGATAAAATAGAAAAAATGAGCCTAATACTCAACAAGTATTATATTTTAAATAAAAGGAGTCTAATAAATCAGAGAAAATATCAAATGGATAAAAATTTATTCAAATGATAGGATGAAACTGAAAATCCAATATCCAAAATTTAAAATCTAATGGTAGTCTCGTATATAGATCAAATATCCAAATTCAAAATATAAATTTTAATTATAAAACACTTCTCATCGGGACATGTATATATATATAAATATATATATAAACAAAATATAAGTAATATGAACTGATTCCAATAGGCAAATAGTCGATTCTAAGTCTAAATTTGAGTCCAAGTCCGAGTCTGAGTCCAAATCTAAATCCAAGACCCGATCAACTTGTGATGTGGAGTAGAATTCAATAGTCGGATACTCTAATAGTATGCACAGAAGTCGAAACAGCGTTACAGCAAATATTCTAAAGGTTCCGATCAAAATATATAATTAAAATCGTTTATACGAGACATACCAAAACCCAACTAAGGATAAAATCGGTAAATTTTAA
>JAOVVI020013527.1:0-11823 GCA_028571085.2 Nepenthes alata | reverse complement strand
AACAACAGCAGCAAGCTCCAGATCATGAGTAGGGTAGTTCTTCTCATGCACTTTCAGTTGCCTAGATCCATAAGCTACAACTTTATCGTGCTGCATCAATACGCATCCTAGACCCACCTCAGAGGCGTCGCGGTACACCTCAAAGCCTCATGAACCCTCTGGAATAATCAATACTGAAGTGGTAGTCATGCGATCCTTTAGCTCCTAAAAGCTCAGATCACACTCCTCAGTCCGTACAAACTTAGTCTCCTTCTTCAGCAATTGAGTCACAGGCATAGCATTCTGTGAAATATTCTCTACAAAATGCCTGTAATATTCCACAATGCCCAGAAAGCTCCTAACCTCAGTCACAGAAGCCGGCCTGCTCTAATTTGTAATAGCCTCTACTTTCCTTGGATCCACAGAAATACAACAATTAGAAATTACATGCCCCAAAAACATCACTTTCTCTAGCCAGAATTCACATTTACTTAGCCAGAATTCACATTTACTCAGCTTAGCATATAATTTTTTCTTGCGGAGCACTTGAAGTACTATCCTAAAATGAATCTGGTGTTCCTCATAATCCTTAGAATAAATCAGGATATCATCAATAAACACCCCCATAATTTTATCCAAGTATGGCCTGAACACCCTATTCATCAGATCCATAAATACAACTGGAGCATTCGTAAGGCCAAAAGGCATAACAAGGAACTTATAATGGCCATAATGTGTCCGAAAAGTAGTCTTAGCCACGTCTTCTGGCTTAATCCTCAATTGATAATAACCAGACCTCACATTGATCTTCGAGAATACCTGAGACCCTTGCAACTGATCAAACAAATCATCAATACGCGGTAGAGGATATTTATTCTTAATCGTGATTTTATTCAACTCACGATAATCAACACACAACTGCAAAGATCCATCTTTCTTCCTCACGAACAATATCGGTGCACCCCAAGGAGATACACTCGGTCTAATAAAACCCTTGTCTAGCAGCTCTTGTAATTGCAACTTCAACTCCTTCAATTCGGCTAGAGCCATACGATAAGAGGCATTAGAAACTGAACTAACACCAGGAACAATAACAATTTCAAACTCATTCTCCCGATGTGGAGGTAATCCAGGTAACTCCTCTGAAAATACATCATCAAAATCACTGATAACTAGGATGTCATTAGCCGGCACACTGACTCCCAATAGTGCAGGCATATGCCAAGTAATCTTTACATCTACTTTTTATCAAATGCTTATCATGTAAAGCAGAGATTAATACAGGCACCCCCTTTTCTTAATGCCCTGAAAGAAAAAGGGTTCCATTCTAAGAATATTAAAACAAATACTTTTTAGGAAGCAGTCAATACTGGCATGATATTTGGCCCGCCAATCCATCCCTAAAATCACATAATAATCTCCCATGTTCAACAACACCAAATCCACAACCAAATATTTTCCATTCACCTCAACTATACATCCTGGATACACAACATCCGTAATCACAGGGGACCCAGTGGGAGTACACACAGATAATTCACAATCCAGAATACACGGAGCAGATACAATGTAGCATGCAAATTGCGGAGAAACAAAGGAGTGAGTAGATCCCGAGTCAAACAATATAGATGCATCAACTCCACAAATAGAAAGAGTACCTTCCATGATATTCAGAGATTCCTCCGGGTCCTGAACAGTCACTGCGAAGGCCTTTGCCGGGACAGTAGACTTCTTTCCTTCTAACCTCGAAGGTAATGGGCAGTCTTTGATCTGGTGGCCCTACTGTCCACATCTAAAATATGCTCCCGATATCTTACGACATGCTTGCCTCGGATGTCTCCTCCCACAGAAGGTACAAGCTTCAGCCGACACTCTAGAACCGGTCACTGGCTGAGCCGGTATAACACTCTTTCCCTTTTCAACTGTCCTAATCCTCTTGGACAGTTCAGAAGATCCCACAGCAGATCCAGTACTAATTTTTGCTCGGTTAGTAGTCCTCTTTGCATAAAATCTCTCAGTCTCTGCTTCTTTCTCATAGATCGCTGCCCTATCCAGAATTTTAGCATAAGTCTAGAGTTTCAGACTTGACATCAACTTCCTAATATCATCCCGTAACCCTTGTTGGAACTTCTTTGCCTTTCTCAGCTCATCCTCTACGTAGAAGGGCGCAAAATGGGATAATTCAATAAATCTGGCATCGTACTCCTTCACCGTCATATTTTCTTGTCTCGGTCTCATAAACTCCTATTCTTTCTGATCTCCGAGGCTGGATGGGAAGTATTTCTCCATAAATGCATCCTGAAACATTTCCCAAGTGATGGCATCATTGGGCATTCCCAACGTCCTCTTCTATATGCTCTACCAGCTATCAGCTTCGCCCTCCAATTTATACACCACGAAGGTGACCTTCTCCCGATCGGCACACCCAATCACAGTGAATATCTTCTTCATCCTCTTTAGCCACACATCAACTTCTATCGGATTAGGCTTTCCGAGGAAGCCGGTGCTTGCTCCACTGTGAATCTGTTAAAAGTCATAGGAGCAAGAAGTGCCAGAGCTGGCTCGGGTACAGGGACCGAAGCCATGTGTCTCTACTCGACAGATTCTACTACATTTGTCATTCTCTCTAACAGATCGATATTAGCAGCCTCTCTATCATAGGGCGTACTAGTACCACCACAGTCATTTCTTCTACCCCTTCTACTAACCATCCTATAATCAATACAAATACAATGTTACAATCCCAAGAAATTAGTGGAAGGAAAAAGAAATATTCAATAGTTCAATTAAATTTAAACCTAGCCTAAGAACCAATCTCTTAAGAGTTCTAGTTGCCTTAACTTCCTCAACCTATTCCTACAGGAATTCAGTACAGAGATTCAAACCTATGCTTTCACTTTTCGATCAATCAATTCTTAAGGCATCTCAATTCTCTAATACCAATTGTGACGGAAAGGATTTTTTTTTCCTTAGAATCTTCGGTCAAGACAGAAATAGGATTTAGGACCAAAATATAAAGTATAATTTCTGTAAAAATTTTGGCAGAGTTTCCTTTATAATTGGATGAAAATTCAAAAATATAACATGTACAAAACCTGCATAACCAACCAGTACAAGCACACAACTATCTATTTATACTATAATTTTTCCTATAACACGCGTACACAGGACCACAGATGCCATCCATGGCATTAATCCAACAAACCATCTACTACATTAACAGTTCATGAGTGAGATGACATCTAGGACCTATACAGAATATCCAGAAGTATAGAGCGGAAGAAGAACTGTTAACCTGCAGAAGCATAATTTTCCTTTTACCATCACATATATCACATGTATTTCTATACAAAATCCATATATACCTAAATGTCCATAGGCATACAATCCATATATAAAATCACATATCCAGTCAAGTCTTTATATCCAACTGATTTTTTTTGGCGACTCCAAAATGCTTCAAATCCTCAAAAGTCTTCAGAAGACTTTAAGTCACTCTTTCTCGTCACGTTCTAGCTCTACAGTCTCATCTGTAGGGAAAAAATAGTTAAATAGTGAGCCAATGCCCAGCAAGGTACATGCAGATATGCAGTAAATTAATTATGCAGAACAATTGTGAAATTATGTACAAACAGAATGGTTAAGCAGAATAGAGCATAGAAAACAGAGAAAGTATAATTTGACGATAATTAAACTCAGAAATTGGAGATCAGTACAATTCAGAAAGCAGAATCATAAAGCAGAGTCAGAAATTTTCTCTTTTATATCAGTGCAGAGTAGAGTACGAAACAGAACAGTAAAAAATAGAATAGTGATACAAAATAAAACATTAACAGACCCTACCAGTGGACCCTACTAGCTGAGGGGGCGAATGATCGAAGATAGATTGTGTACATCTCTTCACAATCTAAGGCTATAAACATAAACAGAGGATCCCGTCCCATTGGATCAGTACAGGTGTCCCTCCCGAAGGTAGGCCAAAATCAGAATCTTTCCTTCTGATCGTAACACCTCGAGCAAGGACGGATCACGTATAACTCCACGGACAGAGTTATCCTCGATCACCACCATAACGTTCTAAGGCATGCCGGAGAACCTAACCTGTCTGTAATCAATCCTGGATCCTAAATAACAATATTATAAATAACTTCTTAACTGAAAACCTTCTTTAGTTTCAGAGTTTCACAATTACCCTTACGTTAAATTCAGAATGTTAAGAATGTACAGTAACGGTCCAAAAACCCTTCAGTTTTACTTCAGAAGTGCACGGTGATTTATCGGTATAAGTCCGTATAAAATTTTTAAAAATAAATTATACGATGAGCTTTATTTCTGTGCCAATTAACTTTTATATAACAGGAGTTACGATTAAAAATCATTAAAACCCATTCATTTTTGTACCTAGGGCTTCGTCAAAACTTCCGGACTCAAATCGAACGCCAAACATGTGTTTATTCATGAAATCAATGCCATAAATCCAAATACATATACTAAATCATGCAATTTAACCAAAAATCCCTAATAATTTTGAGGTAGGGTTTCATCACATGCTTCCGAAACCAGATCAAACACTAATTACATGCTTGCTCATGAAATTGAAGCCAAATCTTGCAATACACATGAATAAATACAAAATCTAAACGAACAATCGAGGAAAACATGCTTTGTTTGGTTTAAACATGAAACAATAAAATTTTAGAGCATTTTCATCAATTTTGAAACAAGAGAAAGCGGTAAAAATGAAAAACAACGTTCGAAGTACACTTGTCTGAACCTGATCTACTGTTATTTTTACCTAGAGTGGATCGGAATGAGTGATTTTTCCTTTTTCCTCTTCTCTTCTCCCTCCTCTTCCTTCGTGCTTCCGCTACTTTCCCCTTCTCCCTTTCCCCCCTTCCCTTTATAACAAAAACGAAATCAGAACGTGGGGCAAAAATTGTGACCGTGCTCGAGCGCATGGCGAGCGCGCTACATTTTGTCAGTGTCTGCTTGAGTGCCCAGCGAGCGCACGGCGAGCGCAGGGTTTCTGCCAGATGCTCACTCGAGTGCGCCTGGTGCACGGCGAGCTGCTAGGCACTAGATTTTGCACTCGTTGCCGCGCCTCAAGCGCACGGCAGACGCAACCCTGCTGCTTGCTGAACTCGGATATTTTCTAACTTTTTACTTTCAACCCTCATTTTTCAATACATGATTAGCCTCTTAATGGTTATCATCATTTTAATTACTCCCAATTATCATATTTTTTGGGTCCGGGATCTCACAATATGAGTTTGGTAATAGGAAATGTTAAGTTGGGCATGTAGTTCTTTAAGAACATGATGTGGTTCCGTAGGGTGTTGAGGGATGGCTTCTTAGGAAGGCTGACTGATATCGCGGAATCAAGCATTTCTCTTGGGTATAAGTGAACCTGATAGAATGTCTGTTAAGTATTTCTTGAGAACTGTAGCATCCGTGGGGCCTTTGACTAGGATGTATTTGGCACCTATCGGGATGAGGTATATGAGGGTAGATCTCAAGAAATGGAGGATATTGTTGACCATGTCGTTGAATTGACTCAGAAGGATCCAATGGATTATAATAGAATGTGATGCTTTTGAGGAAGATATATGAACTTTGCTTTTCCTTTATCATATGTGGGTGGATGCCTTGAGACTAAGTGGGGAAGAGGTCCATGACCAGAATTACTACACCCATGATTGGAGTTAGTGATTGAAATCTCTGCTTGGGAACTTATAAGTGTTGCTTTTGGAATTGGTCATTGACTAATGATTCTACGGATCCAAATATTTTGTGCCATAAGGAGCCGACAATTATACGGTAGTTTAAGCAAGTAAATTTTCTTAAGGACTTAGAAGTCAAAACTTGGTGACTTTTAAGGAAAGCAAATATTAGTGTCGATAATTTACTATCGATTTGGGATGTTTTTGATATTTCATTGGAAATGTATCCGGAGTTTTGAGGCTTCAAAAATTAGTAGATAAGAAATCCTTGAGGTCATACCGAAATCTTTGGGTAATCGATTTGGGAATTTTTGGGGCCATGCCATAAGACCTAGGAGCCCAATAATGATCCGTGAATTTGAGTGCTAAAAGATTCTTAGTGACTAAATAAATGAGAAATCAGAGTAGCGCAGTAGAAGTATGTGGGCCCTTGGCTCGCAAGTTCCAAGATGAGATTAAGGGTCCAAGTGAATGACCATCCTTGAAGGTCAGGATGAATCTAAGTAAGAGTCTGTTTACCCATCTGAGATGTTATATTAAGTTGAGAGATTAAGTTGGAGAAATAGTCAATCAATAGGCTTATCTTTGAAATTGGATGGATGATCATAATGTTCCCTATGTACCAATGACTGAGGAAGTAGGTTTATGATTGGGTCTACTTGTTGTACGAGATCAGGAATTTGTCATATGGTAAGGTCTCAATCTCAAATCAAGTAAGCGACATTAGGTATTAAGAATTAAGACAATTCAAAGGGTAAAAGTTCTTTGGGAAGGATCTTTCGATTAAGGATGTATCTTGGGAACGAAAGAAGAAAATTTGGAAGGAATACCCCCATATTAAAATTTTGAAGTTCGTTAAATTTTAAAAATAAAATTTCTATAAGTGGGGGAGAATTATAAGGTATCGGTTTTCAAAATATTACAAATTCTAGTAATTAAGTCAATATAATCAATGTAATTAAGTTTAGGATAAGTGGAATTAAAAAAATTAGGAATTCTATCATAGTATAGGAAGATGTAGGGTTGGGCTCGCTGCATGCTCAAGCCTAGCAAGAGGCAACAAAAACAGAATGTCCTGGGCTTGCTGCTGGCTCGAACCCAGAGGGCCCAAGGAGGCACCAAAAATACCTTAGCTCACTGCACGATCGAGCGCCCAAGGAGGCACCAAAAACAGAACGGCTCGGGCTCGCTGTTCACTCGAGCACATATGGAGGCGACATTTCCTGAAGACTTGAGCCCGACGCGCGCTCGCTAGGCACTCAAGCACTGGTCTAGAATCTTCACCATCGACATATTGTTTTCGTGTTTAAAAAGAGAAAAAGGGGGAGAGAGAGAAGAACCGAGCAGGACACGAAGGGAGAAGAGAGGAGGAGAAGGAAGGAGAAGGAAAAAGAAGAGGATGAAGGGTTTTTAGTAGCTTCCAATCCGATCAGAGTAAAGAAAATAATAAATCAGGTTAAGGCAAGTGTACCATAAGCTCTATTTTTCCTTATTATTGTTTTTAGCTATCTCCCTTTCGTTCTAAAACTCTCATCTTTTAAGATTTTTATGTAATACTGCATGTTTTTCAATTCTCTCATGATATTATAAATAAATGGCATGTTTAAGCATGAGAATTATGAATTATTGGTTTGATTTTATTGTATAGCTCATGTTTTATGTCCGGATTTGTTTTGAAATACTATTCCCCAAATCCTAGCACAAAAATTGGAGGAAAATGTCTGTAAATATTGAGTTATGATATAAAGATGTGTACTATGAAATATGAACATTTGTTGAAGGATTTTGTTTGCAATTTGGTTAAAGGTTATTCTGAAAGATTATTTGAAAGATTTATTTATGTGAAGTAAAGTGATCCTTAAGAAATAAAGAATGAAGTTATGAAATTGTTGTAAACTTTGAGTTATGTAGTAAAAATATTATTTGAAGAATTATCTAAGTTTATTGGACAATGATTATCTGAAGGCTTTATGAGAAGTTAAAGTGGCCACTAATGAATGACAAACAAGACTAAGAATGCAAGAATCAAGATTTCCAAGTTTAAGAACTTCAAGATTGACTGAAAGAATCAGTTAAGTGAAGTTGAAATGGCCACTAATGAATGAGTACCAAGATTAGAAAATAAAAATCAAGATTCCCAAGTTAAGTTAAAATTAGAAAGAAACTGGACCAATGATTGTTCAATAGATAACAATCTTTGACCTGCCGTGATATTACAGTGGAGACCCAAGGATACCCTGGCCAAATATCCTGGTTCCTTATTGGAGAGGGTGATATTCGTTGGCAAGTCTTAGGATGATACAGTAGTAATCAAGAATAACTCCGTCCATAGAGTGATATGTGGTCTGCCATCCTCGGGGCATTACTATAGAGGATAAGAATTAAGAATTTTAGATCATCTTGGTCCTCGAGATGTAAATAATGAGGATATTCTGGTCCTCGGGATATAAATAAGGAAAAAACATGAGATGAAGTATGAATAAGAAGGAATGAAAAATTAAGGCCTTTGATTGTGTTCGGTAACACAATTTATTCTCAATTATTCGCTACCTCAACTGGTGGGGCTTACTAGCCTTGGTCCCTCAAGATGATAAGAGAAGTTATTCTAAAAGACAACTAAGCATCAGAAAAAGAATTATATGAAGGAAAAGATAAAGTAAGCAAGACAAGATTTTATCCACAAGCTCATATTGATGCATCGTTTAATGCTTTTTCCCTTCTCATATGCATACTTGACACTTTTAGCATGTTTATCGGATTTAAGGATAGAGGAAGAAATAACACAAGTTCATACTCATGCATTGTTTCATGCTTTTGTATCATCTATAAGCATATTTGGTTCCTAATCCTTTCGACGTTTCTTTTACTTATATATTTACATATATTCATGTTGCACATGAAAATACTCATGCATTTTTTTTATGGTACCTTGCTAAGTTTATAGCTCACTCTTGTTGTTTTTATTTTTCCCTTCCAGATTGGTACTAATGAGCCGAAGTCTGATGAGAAGAGATGAGGAAAAGGATAGCTAAGAAAGTAGCTGGATTTTAAAAACAAGTAAAATCAAGGACGGATTAATGTATTGTAACTATAAATAATTAATGTTATGAAGGAACATTGTATATTAAATAATGGTATGGCATGTTGTATATTATTATGACATAGAATGCTTCTGCAATATTTTGTATGGATATAGTTATGCTTCCGCACGTTAATTTTGAATTTATATAGGTTCCTAAATGGTATCTCTCATTAGACACAATGTAGTAGTTAAAAATTTAATGTGTTGGAGTCATGGATGAACGATATTTGATGTTGATCCTGTGTATAAGTTGCATGGATGTGTTGTGGGTTAAAAATTTGAGATCTATTTATTTATATGTCTTGTACAGGTTGTGTTATTCAGGTTATGTATATGGTTTTTGACCATATTTAAAGGAGACTCTGCCAAAATTTGTACAAAAATTAATGTATTAAAATAATAGTATATCAGTTTTTATTTGATCAAGTATGTTAATTAACAGAAGGTCATAAAGGATTGTGACCCGCTCCATTACAAATATCATGGCCAAGGTGGCCTATGGACCAAGAGTCAGACCACCCTATCAAGTGGTTATTAAAATCTTAGGGTGTTTTCAGCATATGCGACAACTTTCTCCAACAGGAACGTGCACCATTAGTCAACAATGGTCAAAAGACTAGGACCAGATGCACGAAAGCTATGACGTCCTCTAACAGGACTGAGCTGTGATGGAACAGATTCTTATCTTTTAAAGACCTTCTGTCAATAAACAAATAAAACTAACTATTCATAAAATTTATAAAAATTCTGGCAGAGTTTCCTCTACAATTGGACTGAAACTAAAATTTATAACTTGTATAAAAGGACCGACATCAGGCACACAACTAAACAAATATCACCATTTATCCTACAATACGCATACACAGGATCACAAACTAACATATTATCCATGGCTCCAATACAGTACTCCTAACTATTGTATTGAATCTAATTAGATATGCCACCTAGGTCCAAAACAAATTATAACATCGGAATAATGTGGAAGCAACTATACAACCAATATTTATTGCAAAATAAAATTACTACGATATTAGAAGATACAATCTGTGCTCTAAGGCAATCATATGCTTCCAAAATCCTTCAAGATATCCATACTCTTCAAAGATCTTCAAGTCCATCGAAATGTTCTTCCTTCTAACTTAGTCCTATCTTCAAACCTTATCAAATTTCAGCATATTTAGAGGATGAAAAATAGAAGAGTGATCCGAAACCAAACAATGTATCATAAAAAAATGCAATTTAAACAATTCTATATAAACATATTGTAACAGAATAATATTTAGGCAAATATCAAGAACATATAATAAAATGAATAACATATAACAAAACAAATATAGAAAGATGTTAATTTGTCCTGAAAGCAAATCAAATGTCTTAAACCAAGTTTAAACTTTACTTATTCTTAAAATTCAACTTTATTAACCAAAGAGGCCCAAACTAGTAAACCCTACTAGCTGAGGGAGCGAATAATCGAAGATAAATTGTGTTCACTCCCCACAATCCAAGGCCTGAACTAAAATATCCCCTCTGATGGGATTAATGTTCTGAAATACCGTCTTACGGTATGTCTCAATTCGGAAACTGAATCTACCCTCCCAATTTAACACCCCGAGGAGAGGGGAACCACATATAACTCCATGGATAAAATTATCCTAGATTACCACTATAACATTCTAAGGCATACCGAAAAACCTTATCTGACTAAATTATAGTCTTAGGGCCAATTTCTTACTAACTTACTTAACTAAAATGCTTATCTGAAATTCTTTAACTGAAATGCTCAACTGAGACATTTAACTGAAATACTTACTGAGACACTGAACTGAAACATTTAGCTAAAATACTGAACTGAAATACTTATCTGAAGGGATTCTTGCTCATATTTTCTTAGCCAAATTTTCTCATATCGGAAAGCCAAATTCAAACTTATATATTCAACCCTTCAGATAAGTTCAAAGGAGTTTCCAAAATTCGAATATACAATTCCATGCAAAGTTTTCGAATACGAATCATCTATATAACTTTGACAAAGCACCAATTAACCCTTACATCTCATGATTTCAAATTTCCAAACTGAAATTCCCAAATTTTGATCTAGGGTTTTTATACAAAACATTCAGACGAAATCATACTTAAATCTTGAACCAAAACTCCGAATCAAAGCCTTAAATCAAAATACATAGATAAAATCATGCATGTAAACCATAAATCCCCAAATTTTGAAATTAGGGTTTCAACCCCACTGTTCGGATGCAAAACAAACACAAATCGCACATTAAACGACAAAATCAGAGTTATACATTAACATATATATGCATAAACTAAAAATGTAATACCCGGATATTTTTATAAATAAAATTAAAATTTAATTGGATAAAATTGGATTTATTACGTATATTAGAAGGAAATAAAAATATATATATTTATGGGGATAGTAATAATAATAAATATATATATATGTTTTATGTAATAGTAATAGTAATAGTAATAGTAATAGTAATAGTAATAATAATAATAACAAGTAAATTAATAAATATATATATTTACCAAACAACCTACACGTCACCCACCTTCTTCTCGAACCCCTCTGCCATTCTCACTCCTCCACCTTCCCTCTCGTTTCCCTGTTCTCTCTCCCTCTCTGTTTCTCTTTTTCTCTCCCGTCTCTCTGTCTCTCTCTCGCTCTCTGCGTCTCTCACTCTCTTCCTTTCCGTTTCGTATTTCCATCTCCCTCTTAATTTCCTCTTCGATTTCTACCGCTTCGTCCTTCTTCTCATTAAATCGGGCGGCCAAATTGTGGGTGTATAAATTTGGAGTTGTGGGTCGTCTGAGCATCTGCAGTCGAAGCTTCCTGTGCCAGGGTCGTCATCGTCTAGAGCCGTCGTCGGAGGAAGTGTCGCCGTCGTCGTCGGAGGAAGTGTCACCATCGTCAATCGGTGCCGCAAACCCTAGCCGTTTGCTGCCGTCGGAGCCGCCGCCGTCGTCGTTAAACCCTCGTCGTTGCCGATTTTGTCGCTGCGGTGCCGTCGTGCTGCTGAAGCC
>JAOVVI020013526.1:0-11823 GCA_028571085.2 Nepenthes alata | reverse complement strand
GCTTACTTGATTGCTTTCCAATACGTAGTTACGGCTGACTCCTCTCAGACCCCTTGTGCCAATTTCTCTCCTAAATATGAAAATATAGTTTTTGGATACCTGCCTTCCTTATTGAAAGCGGTAACGTATTTTTTGGTTACCCAAAATTATAGTCAATCTGATTTTTTGGCTGGTCTCCATGGTATGGCTCCTTCGATCCCCACTGAAGATCCCTGGCAGCAGTATAAGTCTAGGAGGTGGCGTAAAGCGGCATCCTCGAATTCTCATTCATGATATCCTGCTGATGCTGTTCCTGTTATAAGGAATTCTCTTGCCTAACTGATGTGGGATTTTGTTTCCCTTTTTTGGCCGGAGTGCTTCCCTCTAAATGGCCGGAGTGGTATTTCACTCAAGGGCGGAGTGCCTGTTATAATAAGACCGGAGTGGCTTTGGCATGATCATTCCAGAGCAGCTAAAGTGGTATTAGATTTCTGCGGATATTGTTGACTGGTTGGGGCTTTCAAATAATGCTCTGCTCACGAGGTCCAGCTGTTGGGACCTTGATGCTTTTTGCTGCTATCCGTTGTATTCGTTTAAAGACCGGAGCAGTCTTGCGTTTAAAGAATCCGGAGTGCATTTTGGAGCGCATTTTCCCGGAGTGCCTTTTTGCCGGAATGCATTGCTGCTGGACTGCTCGATTTCGGAGTGTATTTTTCTGGTGAACCGGGATCTAAGTGGCGGTCTGCTACTGAAGTACAAGTTGCCGGAGTGCATTGTGCCGGAGTACACTTTTCCGGAGTGCAAGTTGCCGGATCGCATATTGCCAGAGTGTAATTTTGCCGGAGTTCCGGAGTGGGTGTGCTTCGGTTCCGGAGTGTAAGAACTCCGAAATCCGGAGGGAGAGAACTCCGGTTTCCGGAGAGTAAGACTCCAGATTCCGAAGTGTGTGAGCTACGGCTTTCGGAGTGTAAGAACTCCGTAATCCGGAAAAAAAAGGAGGTTTTCCGGAGTGGGTGTGCTCCGGTTCCGGAGTGTAAGAACTCCAGAATCCGGAGGGGGAGAGCTCTGGAGTGTGTGAGCTTCTGGAGTGAAAGAACTTCGGAATCCGGAGGTACTCCTTTTTGTCAAGTCCCCTCTTGGCTGGAGTGGCCTTCAGACGGAGTGTTTCTGGTATCAGTCTTGATATGCGTCTTTGAAAGCCGGAGTGATGTGAAGCGCCTTAAAGGACGGAGTTGCCTGTGCGTCTTGAAAGAGGTGATTCTTGATGGCCGGAGCTGCCTTGAGATTTTCGATACCGGAGTTCTAAGCCAGAGTACTTTTGTGCTACTAGAAGGCCGGAGCTGCCTTGCGCCGTTGTGACGGAGTGTCTAGTATATTCCGGAGTGCTTATTGTATGCTATTCCGGTTTGGAGAGTAGCTGTGGTTTCTGCCTGGTATGGAGTTTGGGCTGCTTCTGGTGACTGGCTGACGTGGCGAGTATGCCTTCTGATGCCGGTTTGCTGCCTTCTCTGTCCAAGGTCATAGAATGCCGGTTTTCTCCCCGCCTGACTTGCCTCATGGTAGCTGTGTGGCCTTTTGCCTTGTCATCTCCAATTGACCAGATGGCTTTTCGCCCGGTTTAAGGTTTGAGAGGACGTGGCCTTTGCTGCTGTTATGCTCATAGCCGTGAGGATTCCAGCTTTGGTGGAATTGTCGCCGATTGGGATGGCAGTGCGGATGCCCACCGGATGTGCTGAGCGTCAACTGCTCCTCTGTTTAACTGAATTTTGGACATGATGCCCATAGGTTGTTAGAACTTATGTTGTGTGTCTTTTCTTTTGTTTCATGTATTTTGATGTACTAACTGCTCGGGGTATGCCCTAGCGCGTTATGCATTAACTCCAAGTCAAGATACTTGATTTTATTGTATTGTCTATGTAATGTTTTCTCCCATTAATCTAAAATTCTTACTTACTAAAAAAAAAAGTGACCATGAGAACCAAATTGTCCACGTCAACCACACCCGGCAGCAGGCTAACTATTCACCAAAGACCGTAAATGATATTTTGCATAATTTTCTGTCTAATTGCTAATTAAGTGATATGTATATGTGTATAAGCTCAATCGAATAATTCAAAATCTTTTGCATGTACAATTGTGAAAGAAAGTCGTATCCAAAAGTTTATCTGCTTTCCGATGGTAAGAATTATGAATCTTCTTTATGCATATAATATTCGTATATATAAGCAAAGTCGAGAAAAGATTTACCTTCGCAAGCAAGATATAAGCAAATGAATAATTGGATAAAAATTTTACATTTGAAAATATGATGGAATGTTCTCCCAGATGGAGTTATTTATAAAAATATTTGGAGAATCTTCTCTTAAAAGGTTAAAAAATCATGAAACTAATACCACGAATTCATATTATAAAGGGTAACATCCTTAGGTATGCCACTAGTATGACAGTGGAGACTCAATTATTTTTTCCCAACCGCGTATTGTAGTGGGTAATACTCTTGACATGCCTCAAGACGTTACAATGGTAACCGAGGATAAAAAAAATCAAAAATCAAGAATTTAGAACATCCTATCCTCGAGATGTAAAATAATAAAAACTTTTAAACTTTTGGCCTTTAATTGTGTGGATTAAATACAATCTATCATCGATTATTCACTTCTTTGGCTGGTAAGGTCTACTGGCCCCGGGTCCACAAAGATGAATAATCATATTTTAATCTACGTCTTGAAGAAAATAAGAACAAAATAAAGAAATAAATTACACCTCGAGCATATTTAATCAAGTTTCGTATGTGCATCTCTTTCATGTTCGTATATCTTCCTTCTGTCTAATTTTGTTATTATTGTTTAGTGCCTTATTATGATGTACTTGTTGAGTTATTAGTTTACTCTTACTTTTTTTTCCTTTTAGATGAGAGCCACGAGTTGACACCCGATTAGATAGAGTAACAAGAGAGTTTGGCTGACAAAGATTGAAGGACTTCGAAGACTTAGAACCTTAGACTATGATTAATGACATAAAATGTAAATAGCTGATTTAGATTAATGTTATGTATTAAATTTCGGTATGACCTCTTATTTAATTATTATAGATCATTATTATACTTTCGTAGTTTATTTATGGACATTAAATGCTTTCGTAGGTATAATGTTGAGTTTTGTATAAGTACCTAGATGACAACTCTATTTATATCCAACATAGTAGTTTAGAGATAATTGGGTTGGAGCCATGGGTTACATGGTGTGTGATGTTTGTCTTGTGAATAAGTTGTGAAGGAGTCATATGATTTCCATAGATTATATGACATTTGTTAGTCCTGTGTGTGTTATGAAGTAAATTTTAAAGTCTTGATATTTGTATGCTTTGTACATGTTTTATTAAACAGGTTGTATGTATGATTTTTGTCCACTTTTAGAGAAATTTTTGCTCAATTTTCAATAGAAAATTATCTTATTTAAATTATTAACATTAGTTTATATGATTATTGGCGAAGGTTATTAGAAAAAAATAACATGTTTCGTTACAGTTGGTATCAAAGAAAAGAGTTGCCTTAGATTTGATTTGAATATTATGTGGAAGTTTAGGATAGACTAAGATTGATCAAACAACTAATTGTATTTATAGGAAAATTAAATTAGAATAGAATAATCCTAGTTATTTCGGTTGGCTAGCTTAGGCTTGAACTAAGTTAGAGATAGAGAATGAATTTGGTTATCTAGCTCATGCGACCTAGATAGTGTCCTAAGAATAGCCTAACCCGCTTTGTTTTGCATTTAGATAGGGTATTAGTAGCCACTACGTCTTTTAGGTGAAGGTAAATTCATGGCAGTGGTCGACCGTGAGATCAAGAGGAGTTGTAGGGAGGCACCTTGAGGTTTGAATTTTATTTGGTGCCGATTTAGTACTTAAGTTGATTTGGCTTTGATTTGAGGTCTAGGTTAATTGGTTTGGCTTCGAAGCTTAGGCTTGATCATTTCTGAGTTGAGGCCCTCAAACTAGAATTCATTAAGAAGGGATGCCCGATCAATCTAGTAAGTACGGCGGATAAAGTGAAATTAATGGTTTGAAGTCAATGTGACTTGGATTCGATTTTTGTGTGGTGAATTGAAGGATGTCGATTTATGATCAATTTCATAGTGATTGGGTGTTTGAATTCTGGGTGATACGAAATCTTGTAGGAATTGAAAAGCTGTTCGTGGGCGTTGGTGTGAATTGTATTGATAGGATATTATACTTTGCAATTAGGTTGTAAATTTTGAATATGAGGTATGGTTGATTCAATTAGGGATAGGCGTTAAGTCTAATTAGTAAATAAAACCACCCCTTTAAAGTCATTTTGTGATTGCTAAGGAATTCAGTTGTATAAACCTTGAGGATATACATTGGGAGAAAAAGATCAAGCTAATTGCCTTTGATGAGTGATTGAGGTTGTGTTGGAATCAACACTAGCTTTTGAAGATCTTGTATAGAATTGGAGTTTTGATTAGGTACTGTTAAAAATACCTTGGAATCTCTGGGGAAGTAAGATTAACTAATGAGGTTATTTATGGATGATTGCACAATTGGTTACTCGGAAGATTAATCAATTGATAAGCGGGCACAACGAATGGATAGGTATTTTTAAGATCGATCTGTATCCATAACATGTTGATTGTGGATTTTTGAAAATTATGCCCGCGGTAGTATTCAGGTGAGGATATGCTGCTACGAAGTTCGGGAACACCGTTTGGGTTTTGAAGGTTAGTTGGCATTTTGTCAATTTTACGGGATAGATCTTTTAGTCATATTCAGGTCCATATTGAGATGACCTTATTCTTGGGTCCAAAGGAACGTGGAAAATATGTACTCCGCTTGGAAATTGTGTGATGGATCGAGAACGATTGTTAACTGAAGGCTCAATTGAAAAAGAAAACATGAGTTTAGTTTGAGAAAAAGCCCTGTTGAGCATGTGGCTCTTTGATACCGTGATTTGGAACCCATGGGACTTTAAGTAGTGGCTAATTAGGAAGACCAATTAGTGTCGTAGAGGTGTATGGTCATCGTGGGTTCAACCGAATTTATTAAGTGATCTGACAAGTATTTTTCGGGATCGCGGTGTCCGTGTGGCATTGAATTAGAAGCGATCGGTATTCGTCAAAATGAGATATGTGATAGTAGCTCTTGAGGAATGAAGGGTAAATTGTCGACCATGTCGTTGGGTCGGTCCCTGAGGGATCAAGTGAATTGCAGTAGAATAATATATATATATATATATTAGGAAGAATCAAGATTATGTTTTCTTGCATCATAAAATGTGGCTGCCCTCGAATTAAGTGGGGGAGAGACCCATAAGTTAAAGTTTTTCGCCCATAGTTAGGGATAGCCAAAGAGAATCCTTACTTTGAGAATTTATAGATTTTTTTTTGGTAAGTAATTAAATTTAAATTAAAAAATAAAATTAAGTATAAAATATATGTTCTAACCCCAAGTATTTTTTCGATTTGGAAATAGAACATAAACACTAAGACATGCCCGAGCATCACAATTCATGAGTCCTCAGGAAAAACATATGAGAAGAAGGTGGCTAGCTTTTCATCATCTAATACAGCTACAAGCCGTCATCTATCCAATCATTTGAGCTATACTAAACCGGGAGCCTCTACCAAAAAAAAAACCTGTAGTACTTGAGACCAGACATGCAAAGCTACCTAGATCGGCCGCCAAATACGAACACCCACGTTAGAAATCAGCAGCCATAACTTAATTCATCTTCATAATTCCCTAAGCTGGAAAGATTTCAGATTTTTGCAAACAATACAGCTGCCCAGCATCTTGTATCTTCAACACGGCAGCAGCAACATTCAGCACACCTGTATCAGCAGGTTTGGCAACCATTACCTAGCTATCTACCGGAAGCTGGTTCCCTATTGATAAAACAAGCTGAAACTGTAGTCACAAATAAGGCTACAGGCTTCAGAGAAGTCCTACACGTCCCCACATCATTTCCACAAAAGGCAAGGGCCTCTCATACAGCCAATTGGACTGCTGTATGAAGCAGCCGAATTGAGTACCAAGCAGCAGAACCGAAACCTGATTTCAAAGAAAACTCAGCAGAACACAGCAAAGAGAGAATTTTTGGCTTTCCACTACCCCTTGCTGCTCTTCCAGTTGCCGTATCAGTAATCAGCAACCCAAGTCTCAAGCCATTCCACCTTCAGCAAGGGCAAGGAGCTCCTGCAACATATCTACCAGCCTCTTCTTCATGCCACTCTGCAGCTTCAGCATATCCTCAGCCAGAGCAACGAATTAATGGGAATCTACTACATCTGCCGACCCAATCCCAGCAAGCAATCTCAGATCCTCTCACCCCTCAAGTCCGCACCTCGGGACACTGGCAGCATCTGAGAAAGGGAAAAAAAATGGAGGGAGCCATCAAATTTACAATTCTTCAGCAGCTTCTGAAGACAACTATTGTCTAATAATCTTATGACATTGCCAGTGATTAGATTAGTTTAAGGACTGTGAAGTGGAATTTCGGTATCTTTTAATGAGAGCAAACATTAATACAGACGATTAATGTTGAGAGTCTATAAACTTAATATGTTTTCGGCAGTTCGTAGGAAATGTGAAAAGTAAGTCGTGAGTAGGTTCTAATACTTAAAAAATGGGATTATCGTATTCTTAAATTGGGAGACAGAATCATATTCGACGTATTGGAAATATGAAATTAGGAAATGATAAGCCATTAGGCTTTTGTTTCAGGATGATTAGGGCAACCCACTCATCGTGCTTATGGATGACACATTCGGTTTGAATCAGTTGGCTCCTTTTAAGTCTTTACATGCCTTTAAACACATGCACAAATTGTCTTAAAAGTTGAAACAATTAAGAAATTATTGCCATAACGAGCCAAACATAACTTTAAAACTTTCGGACAATAAATACATTCACAATTAGATGCAGAATAATTTTTTGAAATATATACAAGATAGCATACAAAACATACATGTGGATAAATATCTCAATTGACATCCGATAGTATTCCCGAGACATATAAAATTAACATATACAAAATATATGTATATAAATACCCAATAAGCGGAGTACCCACATCCATGAAGTTAGGATTTTTAAGTTCTAAAACCAAATCATGTATACCCCCTTAATTTTATGGGTAAAATTGCTAGGGCAAGGGTTGGGGTTTTCAAGTGCACAAAATCATATAAAACTATCAAATCGGACACCAAATCAATAAGTAAATATATATAAGGCATGGGTATCCATATTATAAAGCCAATTTATGCAAAAACCCTAAAATTAAATGGATAAAAGCATCCGGGCATAGGTTAGGGTTTCACATATGAAAAATCGGTCAAAATTAAGATATCTAATATGAAATCCACATATGTGCATGCTCAATTTATGGGTAATACAAAATATAAATTTAATCGGGTATTAAAATGAGAATACCTAAAGAAAAGAAAACAAAAAGTGCAAAGAACGAAAGAGGAGAGTATGGGTGTACTTGCCTTAGTCAAATCTATCACTTCTCTAATTAGCTTTAAGCAGGATTCGAACCCGAGAGCTTTGATCTCTTCTTTCTCTCTCTCTCATTCACGTTGGAAGTTTGCAAATCTGCCCGAAATAAAATCCTCTCGGGTTTTAAATCTCGGGATGATACTCAAGCACCCGGCAAGCGCAGGTCCCCTAGAATGGGTACCCAGCAGGCTTCCCCTGACGCTGCCTCCTACTGCATCCAAACTTAATTGTTTTCATATGAATTGAACCCAATCTTAATCATATTATATTAATTATCTGAAATTGTGATGTTCTAAAAACTGATATACTACAATTCTTCCATACTTATAGAAATTTTGTCATCAAAATTTAACTAACATCAAAATTCAACAATCTAGAAAAATCTTTCTAGATTTCGTCTTCGGGTTCCCAAGTCACTTCCTTAATGAAATGATCCTCCTTAGGAAACCTTAACCAAATTTTACTAACTAATTTTTTGACTTAATTCAAAACCTCAAACGAACTAATAAATTTCTACTTCAGTTCATCCTAAACCTCAAAAATGATCGTTCACTTCAAACTTCAAACTAAACCTTAAAATACATAGACCATCCGCTCCACTACGCAATTCTTATTAATCCTTTACTAGCACACTAAAAGTCCTCTTGCGACCAAAATTTATTGATTCATATCAGACACCTAGGTCACAAAGTAGCTATTGATCTAAGAAAATTTTAAGATATCGATACATCTAAGGTAAAACCCATAATCCTCGATTTATAATCAACTTAAGAAATACAATCGTGGCAATTACCCAAAAAATTCTAGTACAGCCTCAAGTTATCACTGAAACCTCAAACTCGAGTATTCAGCAACTTATCGTCTCATTGGCATGCCAACAAGCTAACTTATCCAATCTAACTTAATCATCATATGTCTTCCTCTATTTATTCAATCTATCTTACTTGAACCTAAGCTTCCGCATAAGGTCCAGATCAAACATAAAGTATCTCTTATCTCTGATACAAATTGTGACGGACCATGTTTTCCTAACATAAATCTGACAGAGTTTCGGCTAAAAAATGTCCATCAAGTTGATACAATCTTGTACAAATCCCTATACAACAAATATATATATATTCACAACACACAAACACAGGATTCAAATGCCACATTATTTTTGTGGCTCTAACGTCGCATCTCTGGATATAACATCGGATAGAGAGATGCCACTAGGTACCAAAAATATAAACTATAATCACTTGAGAAAGTCTATACATCCATTAAAATGTAGTGAAAATGAAACCACCGGTATATTAACAATATACAAGCACATCTGCATCTCATAATATACAAAATCTACTCCATAAGGTATAAAATTATAAAATTCTAAGTCCACAAAGTCATCATCCAAGGTCAGCAGTCTAGCCAACTTCTAATCCTCTACCCTACCTCTTTAGGCCTAAGTTCATACTTATCTGAAAGCAAAAAAGTACTAAGGGTGAGCCAAATGTTAAATAAGAGCTATATAATCAACAACAATAAACAATATACGTAAAATAAATTTTTTTTTTGTAAGTACGTACGTAAAATAAAGTTAAGGAAGGATATAATAGCATAATAAAGATATATAAACATGAAACATGAACAAATACATTTTAAAATACATTTATCTTTCCTATTAAGTTATGATTTCTTTAGGTTGTAAAACATGTAAAAAAATTTTTATCTTTGCGGACCAGGGCCAGTAGGTCTTACCAGCTAACGGTGTAGTCAAATCGAGAAAAGAATCATGTTACTCTATATGATTTAAGGCACTAACCATGAACCTTAAATTTTAACGTTTCGTAACGGATGGTATACCGATAATCTCGGATATACTTGGCCTATAGTCCATATTCTTATGCAACCATGTCTCCCGTGTCCTAGAGGCAATTCCTCAATTTACCACACTACCATCCTAAATTATGTCAGGGGATACTATCCTCTGATATAAAAATCCTTAGTCCTATGACATGATTTTTTTTCATATTTCTTATTGAAGACACTGCACAAATATTCATACTTCTTTTTCTTTGAACTTCTCACATCGAAAGAAAGTTTCAAATATAGGATAATAGATAACAAATTACAGAGTTTTCATTTCCTTGATACAAATTTATAATTTTATATCCTTACAAATACGAATATAAATCTCATATTCTAATAGACATAGATACATATTTTTCATATTTTTGTGAGTTTAAGCCTTCACATGCCTTTAAATATATGCATAAATTGTCTCAAAGCTTGGAATAATTAAAAAATTATTATCATAACGGACCAACATAATTTTAGAGCTTTCGGACAATAAATGCCTTCACAATTACATGCAACATAATTTCCAAAATATATACAATGTAACATATGAAACATACATGTAGATAAATATCTTAATTTATGTCCGATAATATTTTTGGGACACATAAAATTAATATATATAAAATATATGTATATAAATATCAAATAATCGAAGTACCCATATCCATGAAGTTAGGATTTTTAAGTTCTAAAACCAAATCATGTATAAATCTAAAATTTCATGGGTAAAAATGCCAGGGTGAGGGTTAAGGTTTTCAAGTGTACAAAACTACATAAAACTATCAAATTGGATACCCAATCGATAAATAAACATATACAAGGCATGGGTATACACATTCTAAAGCTAATTTATGCAAAAATCCCAAAATTAAATAGATAAAAGCATCCAGGCGCAGGTTAGGATTTCACGTATGAAAATTCGATCAAAACTAAAAAATCCGACATGAAATCCATATATGTGCATGCTCAAGTCATTGATAATATAAAATATAAACTTAATCGAATATCGGAATAATGATACCTAAAGAAAATAAAACAAATGTGCAAAGAATAAAAGAGAATGGTATGTGTGCACTTGTCTCGACCAGATCTATCACTTCTCTAATTAGCTCTAAGACGGATTTGAACCCACGAGCCTCAATCTCGTCTCACCCTCTCTCTCCGTCTCTCTCTCTACTTCATGTTGGAAGTCCAAAAATCTACCCAAAATTAAACCCACTCGGGTTTTAAATCTCAGGCTGGCACTGCACACCTGGATCGAGCGCCCGACAGGCGCAGGTCCCTTGGAACGGGCACCCGCGGCGTCGCTTTGAGCGCCCAACAAGCATCCTCCACCGCTGCCTCCTACCATATCCGAACTTAATTTTTTCTACATAAATTGAGCCCAATCTTGATCATATTACCTTAATTACCTATAATTATAATATTTGAAAAACTGGTACATTGCAGAGATGCATAATTTTGATGTGATCTTGGGCACGAACTGGTTGGTAAGTTATCATGCCAATATGGATTGCTTCCACAAGCGGGTTCATTTCATCATTCTGGGATGTGAACCATTTTATTTTCAAGGCATGGTACGGAAGGAACCACCTTGTTTTATATCAGCTTTGCACGCTCGTCATTTGATGGATTTCAAATGTCAAACCTATCTGGATTATGCTTAAACGATCAAAAGTCATAGTGTGCCGGCTAAGGATATCTCTGTGGTTAGTGAGTTCAAAGATGTCTTACCCAAAGAATTGCTTGGGTTGCCACCCAATCAGGAAATTGAATTCAAGATTGAGATTGTTCCTAATTCGGCACTAGTCTCAAAGGCACTGTATAGGATGGTGCCTGCCAAATTGAAGGAATTGAAGCAGCAACTGCAGGAGCTTCTGGACAAGGGATTTATTTGGCTAGTCATATCTCCTTGGGGTGCCCCGATGCTGTTTATCAAGAAGAAGGATAGATCATTACGGCTTTGCATCGATTACTAGGAGCTGAATAACATCACCGTTGAGAACAAGTATCATTTGCCGATGATTGATGGCCTATTCGATTAGTTGCAAGGAGCGTATCAAATATTGATCTTTGCTCAGGATATCACCAGTTGAGAATTAAGGAGGACATAGCAAAGATGGCCTTTTAAACGAAGTACGGGAGTTATAAATTTCTAGTTATACCTTTTGGGTTGTCGAATTCTCCCGCTGCTTTTATGGACTTGATAAATCGGGTATTTTGACTCTACTTGGATAAATTTGTGGTTATGTTCATTAATGACATATTGATTTATTCGATGATCTATGATGAGAATGTCACATCATTGAGCATTGTGCTTCAGACGCTTAAGGAGGAGAAGTTGTATGCCAAGTTAAAGAAATGTGAATTTTGGCTAGAGGAAGTTACATTTTTCGGTCATGTTATATCGAAAGGAAGCATTTCTATGGACCCAAAAAAGATTAAAGTTGTTGTTAATTAGAGCAGACCGTCAACGGTGACCGAAGT
>JAOVVI020013525.1:0-11823 GCA_028571085.2 Nepenthes alata | reverse complement strand
GGCAAAATGTTTAGCTTGCTGGTCCAATTTTGTATTTGGAATTTTTCACAGCTGGTTTTGGAGGCATTTTAGTGAACCTTTCTTTTTGTTTAGGCTTGTGTATAACTTAAGGCATGACTTGATTAGGAGGCTTACAATCTTACATGATAGGTTTCTCAGCAATGCATTGGAGAACATAACATGCCTTAAGGACATATTCTCTGAGGTTCAGTATTTGATTCATATGTAGTCAAGTCATCATTCTTTCAATATCACTAAATTCACAAGTTACTATTAGCTTGCAAAACTGCATATCATAATTTAGTACCTAGAACTTAACCTGATGAATAGTAACCATTTTATCTGTTCTTTTCACTTTTTTATGAGCCTTTAGCTTCTCATAAATGATCCGTCTATAGTATCTTTCAAGTTGGGAATCACCATGACCAAGTCAAAGCTCAGATGGCAAAATTGGTGTTTACTCTTCCATGTTGAAACTCCAATCGAACTCTGATAGTATAACCAGTGCAGGATTGCAGCTCTCATATTCGTTTGGTAATGGCTATTGGTTTGATTAAACAAGGCAATTGGTTGGCATTTTGCTGCAAAGTCAAACTTTTTGTTGCAGTCTATGCCATGGTTACTGGGTTACACAAACCACCTATGTACCAGAGTAGTGTGTACCGAATGCTTTTTAGTGATATTTTTTTTTGAGAACGATGCTTCCTTGGTATTGCATGTCGGCTACGCATACCGGATTGCAAATACAGTAACTGTGGTATACACTTGCTTTTATATGAAAGAGGTAAGTATATTATAGAACCTAGGTGCCACACTTTTGGAAGCACCAATTGCACTTTGTTGGATTCCCCAGAAAAAAAACATGCACACAATAGGCATGACGGAAACAAACTCTCGAATCTCCCATCAATTATCAGCCACTAAATACCGTGAGAGCACAAACAACCAAAGTACACAACCAAAGCTTATAAAATTGCATAATAATATTTAACGTGAAAAATTTTTCTCAATTAAAGAAAAAGTTACAGAACAAACTTTAACAAATCTATTATAATAGTGTCCAATTACAAATATAACCATCCTCTAAAATCACTCTACAACAATCAATATGTATAATGGTTGAACCCAACCTTTAATACTCCTAAGAACCTATAAAAGAAAATATAAAGAAAAAAATGAGTAATTGTTTATACATCCTAGAAAAAACTAAAGTAACGTACCAAGCATGGCAAAGGATGTAACCTGTGTTGGGTCACTCCTGGATGTTAAACCTCTTCCTCTCTGCTTTTCTTTCTTCTTTTTTTTCATGTGGCATTTCTAGAGTTGTAAATGATTTTAGATGCCCTAAAAATCTAAAGGACTATTTCAATATCCCGCATGGCCGATTAAGCGGTCATCTTGCCAATATCTTGCGGTGCTTCTGCCTAGTCTTAGTGTTTAAGTGTTCATCTCACGTGTACCTACTGAAGATCTTGTCTGGTCCGTTGCTCAAACTGTCAACTTGTGGCAATCTCGCAGAACTTCTCATGAATACCTTCGCTTGATGACCCTTGCAAGAGCTTGCGTGAGCCTCCTGTGACATCGCCGCTCGAGCAGCCTTGTGCAAACTTTGCATGTCCTCCTTGTGACCCTTTCGTTGGGTGTAGAACTCATAAGGGAGTGACCCGAAATCCAACACATCAAGCTTATGATCTCTTCATAGACTTTCATGGGCTAGACTATTGTGGAAAAATGACAATTTTCAGTTGGATTATGTGTATCAGGGAAGTCAACATATTTAAATGATAGTGAAAAATTAGGAAAATTTTTTTTTTGAATTTTATTTTGTTTCCTGTTTATTTCCTGGAGTGTTTTATTTCGTATGGGAGTAGTAGCTATCCAATTATATTTTCTCTCCAGAGCAGCATGTGCTTAGAGAATGACAATAACATATGGAGCCGAACTTGGCGAAATGATTTGGATTTCCTCATTCACGTGATGCAATTGAATGTGCTGCTCTTGATCTTCTCTCTCGTTTGCTTAAACTTTATGGCCTGCACATGCTCTACTTATGTTCCTGGGATCTAGCCTAATTTTACCTTTCTTAGTTGCCTCCATTAACTTCCATTTCCCCTGAGACACATGCTTTCATGGGGAACTTTCTACTTTTTAGCAGTTAGGACTTAGAACACAATACCGGAGGAGATATTCTCTGTATGCATGAAGGATCACTTCCTTGTGTAATCTTTATGGTCCAATCTGGAACCATAATCCAATTTTTGTGCCTGGCTGGCATCCCTGCAGCAAAAGGTTCTGGTGAGGGTTAGAGTTGGGATTGTTTCAGCAGGCAATGTTAGAATCAACTAGCGATTTCTTGCCTAGCAAAATGGCACAAAATTCTTCACGCAAGATGCTATGAACTTCTCATGCAATTCACCTGACCTGTGTGATGTCCCAGTTTCTGTTGTAGGATTCAAATTTCTTCTCTAGTGCTTTTGTGTTTCTGTTGAAGGGGCGATGCACGTGCATGCATTCATCAAAAACAATGCTCTCAACCCTCCATGCATTACATTTATTCATGGTTTTATCTGACGTATTGAATTAGGCTCTTGTCACTATTGTTTTCCACGGTTGGTCCTCAACTGGAATTGGTTTAAATTTGGTCTGGCCCTGGCCAAACTGAATTATGCTATTCCCTAGTTGAGCAGGTCCTTAAAGAGAAAAGCTACACCATGGTTGAGTGCTTTTTCATTGTGCCAATGTTAGTGAATCTCATTTACTAGATGTATATAGTGTGGAAGTGTACTTTTCGTTGATGTAGTTCTTGGTTATGCATCCCACATTCCCATCATAACTCATTACATTTGTGTTTGAAATTTTTTTGTGGGAAGTGAGGTTCTTAGCTGTTTCTGGCTTCTTCCATATGTTACTAGTTTGCTTTACTATCTAGATGTGGAGAAGGGATAGAATTCCAAACTACTTGGAAGTATTAATGTTATAATTTGTTTGTAGGTTCGCTTAGGGTGGCACGATGCTGGTACATATGACAAGAACATAGAGGAATGGCCTCAAAGAGGTGGAGCAAATGGGAGTTTGAGATTTGAGGTTGAGCTTAAGCATGGAGCTAATACAGGTGAATTGTGGCTTCTGTTATTATAGTTGCTGTTAATTAGGTCCATATTGTTGTGTATAATTGTTTTAGCTTGTAAATAATTCCTCAAGCGTTCATGTTTCAGGTCTTGTGAATGCTCTGAAACTTCTCCAGCCCATAAAAGACAAGTATTCTGGTGTGACATATGCTGATTTATTTCAATTGGCTAGTGCTACTGCAATAGAGGTACTTCCTGTTAGCAATTTTTTTTGGTTTCATTCTATGAGAAGTAACTGTGGTGATTTGGGTTTGCTGATCCATGTCCTTGGAAACTTTCAGGAGGCTGGTGGTCCTAAGATACCAATGAAGTATGGAAGAGTGGATGTCTCTGGGCCAGAACAGTGCCCCGAAGAAGGCAGGCTTCCGGGTAAGTAATCTTCGATCCCAAAATATGGGGTCAAATAAAAATCATTTTTGATAGCATTTTCTTGTGGGGAATCTAGATGCCAAAAGGATTACAACTAGTTGAGAGTGTAATCCTTAAAATTTATTACCCTTCAATATATTATATGTAGGGAATGGACTTGCACAGAACCAGAAATCCTAGTGTAAAAGGTGGATCACTGCCGATGGAATCATGGAAAGGATGTCTAAATTTGATGTTCGTGGAGAGTGATTAGTGCTTTAGTTAGTACTGTTCTAGGCATATATTAATAAACATAGGGTTGCATTTTGGAGAACCTATGGGAGATGGAAACATAATGCTTCTACAAATTTGGGTTGCTTTTATTGGAAGATATTGTGGGGACAAGAAGGTAAAAATAAGTTCTTTGTGGTGAGACAATTGTTGTCCATGGACAAAGTGGTGCTACATTGTGCTTGCGAGTGAGTAGTGAAGATAAACTTCATGTCAAATATTTAAGTAACTACTAGTCCCACAACAAAACGCCTTTGAAGAATAAGTAGTCTTTGTGGCTTATAAAAGAAGTTCTGCTACTTTGTGGAGCCTTCAGGCTTTAAGGCCTAGCAGCGATTCCCTTCCTCCACACCTGAGTATACCTACAAAGTATATGTTTTTGTGCTTGTCCCACGGACTGAGTCTGGTCTGAGGCATCGTAAAATGTGTGTAATGGATAATTCTTCCAGCAATAAACAAGTTGTAGCAGTGCCCCAATGATAATGGAACAGAGTTGGTAGAGCCCTTCTAATCTCATCCTGCAGTATGGTAAGGGGTAAAGTGGATTTTAATTTGGAGCAGGGTCAATTTGAAAGTAAACTTTCTCATAACCCTTCTGGTTTGCATTCTAGTGGCATGCCATTGGAAATCGCTTTGCCTTCTAGAAGTTTAGGGGAGCCGTAGATGTTCTTTTCTTATGGAATGAGGAAAAATAAGTTTGTTTCCTGTATACCAATAAGAAAAAACAAAAATAGGTGGAGCGGAAGATTGCACCAGTGGCTTGGTTTTTTGTCTATGTTAAAAAACAGTCTTTTTTTTACAATGGGATATCTATGCACTCTTCGCGACTTCTGCTTCGAAGAATTCACAATGTCAAAGTACATATTGAACACATTTAAAAGGAGCCTAGCCTTTTTCCATGCATCAAAGAGGCTCTATATGAACCAGGGGGCCTCGATTTCGCAAGTTGCTATTGCTTTCTAAATGCTCTGTTGCTAGATGGTGGCTGTCAATAGTTTGTTTTGTCTAATACCTTTGAATAACTAATTAACATATTTTGTGTTGGTGAAATTCTACCCTCCTATTCTCAGATTTGGAATTCTGTATGTGATCATAGAATACATTGATTTGATTCTGCTTCTATTCTTATTTGTTTAGATGCTGGCCCCCCATCACCTGCTGGTCACCTACGTGATGTTTTCTACAGAATGGCTCTAAATGATAAGGTGATGCAAAATCTTCATTGGTATGCTTATATTTGCCTTAAATCTTAATTGATTTGTCATCTTGATTATCTAGGTGCATGATCTGTAGGAAATTGTTGCATTATCTGGTGCACATACACTAGGGAGGTCGAGACCTGAACGCAGTGGTTGGGGAAAGCCAGAGACAAAGTACACGGTAATTTGTCTTACTAATAAATTTGCTGAATAGCGATAGGTTTTCCTTCTTATTTATCACCTTGGATCCCTGACAAATAAAAAAGTTCACATAGTTGAATGACCTGGGGTGATTGAGTACTCATAATAGTTGCCAGTTAAGTATGGTTATATATATTGATAGCAAAGGATCCCTACCCCCACATTGTGGGCTTTGGCCAAACTTCAGGTGTATGACTTCCCCCTCAATGGCCATACATCAGGTGAGTTCAAGCACGCTGTAGCGGAAATCGAATTTGTGATCACGGACTTAATGGTGACGCCGAAAGTCACCTTCTGTAACTGATAATTCTTGTGGCTGCTGCTTATGGTTGTAGCAGTACCCAAGATATTTGTTCGTTTTGTTTTCACACACTGTTCAATACTAGTCAATCATGGTTTCATTACTGAGTTACTAATGTGCGCAATATACAGCATGATCATTAGTAGTGGTACTATGGATGCAATTGTTGATATAAAGATTCAAATCATTTTACCAAAATTGGTGAGTGGGACATTTTGATCATGACACTCAAGTTCAATTGTATGAGACATTTTGCTGTACACTTTCAAGCATGTTCATGCATATATAGCTATTAAGTAAGACATTTCATTATCTTATAGATTTTATTTTTGGTTGTTTGACTGGATTTTTCTTTGTTCTTATGTTAGCATTTATGTCTTCCATTATGAGCTTCATTCATAATACAATATGTAAGGCATGTTATGTTTGGATAGTTTCCCTATTGGCAACTTTTCCTTGTCCAAAGAATTTAAAATAACTCTCTAGCTGTTGAGGTGCCTTATATTATGTCTCTGAAGCTGTTGGGTGTTGAGAACCACCAGTTTTATCTATACAGTGCTTTCATATATCCTAAGCCTCTGTCTCAAAATTCAATTCATGAGTTTAGCCATCATAAACAGCAGTAGATATCCTATTGATATCTGTTAAGATATGGGTTTGATCTTCACTTAGCGAGGAGGGTAAGATGTGAAACACGTGCGCACGCGCGCGAGCGCACGTGCACACGTACACGCGCACAGAGAGAGAGAGAGAGGAAGAAGAAGAAGAATTAGAGGAAGAGAAGAGAAATCGGATCAAGAAGAGGGATTTGTTCATTCATTTCATTCATCATATCATTTACGAATCTGAGGCACAGCTATTTATACTGCTGATCTATTTACAGAATTTAGTTATCAACCGATGCTTCTTAGCCATACCATGCTAACTATCAAACGGGCAACAAACAATCTTCTAACAACCTTTATGAGTGTAGCAGTTACTATCGGCTTCTATCTGTTTGGTGAATTGATTGCTTGGTGTCCCTTGCTGAATCATTTCTTGGACTCCGGTTGAGCTGCCTTGTTGTAATAATGTCATAGAACATAAAATTCAGTGTTTTAATTCATTCTGCAATGGTCCAATGTCGCCCTTTCAAGTCAAAATACTAGCTAATCATGACATTAGCTTGCTACTACTACTGCTTGGGAAGATGTTTGTGTTCCAAAAGAGGAAGGAGGATTGGGGATTAAAAATACACTTGCTTGGAACAAAGCTTTAATGCCAAACAACTTTGGAGGCTGATCACAGAGAAGGAAAGCTCAATTTGGGCCAGATGGAGTTGGAAGAATAGGATATAAAGAAAATGCTTTTGGGTCATTACAATTCCACAAGATGCTCCACGTGGAGTTTTGGGAAAATTTTGTAGCTGAGACCATTCATTAGATCCTCATCCTAACCATCATTGGAAAGGGGGATAGCACTTCCTTTGGTTGGATAAACAGCATCCCTTGGAGCTGCTCTAGGGTACTTCCCTCGTCAGATTACTTCCCTCGCCTAGCAATAAATTCGAAGGTTAGTTCTATTATTTAGCCGAATTCTTGGAGTTGGCCTACTGAACATTATAGTTGTATTAATTCTTATGGAACCAATTGACTGAAGATATTTATGGGTGGACCATTACTCATGGAGGATTCACAGTGAAAACCACTTGGCTCTTGCTGAATTTTCCAGGCTCTAGAGAGAAGTTTACCTGGAAAGACCTTGTTTGGCACTCCAAAAACATCCCATCTCATGCTTTCATTCTTTGGCCAGCAATTTGTAGAAGACTGAACACAATGGACTATATTCATCACTTCTCAAAGCATAGCTGCGAGGGCATTTTCTGCTCAATTGAGAAGGAATTTGACCAACACCTTTTCTTTAGATTCCACTTTACAAAACGTGTTTGGAACTTAGTCTGCAAAGCTACCAAGTGCCATTGTCCTTTTGAGAATTGGAAAAGGAATGTAAATTAGGCTGCTGCAAAATGGAAAGGTAGAAATGTGTATTCCAAAATTTTTCAGATTAGTCTTGCAACAACAATGTTTCATATTTGGAGAGAGAGAAATATAGAATTTTTGAGAATCATCAGCACCAAGCTGGAAACTTCATCTCCTCTATGGTATGCAACACATCCGTTGTAAATTTGCAACACAGGGTTCAGGGAGGTGCCCAGGCTTGCACCTTCTGCTGATCTTGGGGCCTTCCCCTTACATCCTTCACTTTCGGTTGATGGTGGATGTATTTGCTTTGGATTTTCAACTATTTTTATTGAGCTCTTTAAATTTGGTGAAACAAGGGTATACAAAATTGCCACAAGTGACCTATCGTCATGCCAATTTTTCACTCCAGCTGCGAATCTATCTGCTCAAATATTGTCAAGTAGAGTGGAAAGAGTGATAAATCAGGCAGTTCCGTTTCTGCCCTTTGCTGGTTGCTTATCAATGGGTATTGTTTTTTGAGTGTGAACCCTGTTTTTTGGTGCACTCAGATACTATTTCAAGTTTCACTGTTGCGGAGGGCATGCTTGGAGTATGCTCTGTCTCGGAGATGGGCAGGTTTTTGACATTGGTTCCCAAGGCATGTTTAGTAAATTAAATTATCTATTTTCATTGTTTTCAGTCAAAATTCAATGGATGAAATGTGGTGGTAGATCTCTCCTACATTTTGATCTATGCGTGTCTGAAGAGATGGGCGGATAAAACTGAATCTTGTTCTGAACCATGCTTGCTGGATCCTTTTTCTTTTCTAGTTCTTTGTTTGACGATTGTTTTAGGCTTTGTAATTTTGGTTTGGCTTGGAAATGTTGGTTTGTCTCGGGGATTGACCTAGCAGGTATGGCTCCTTCTATGAGTCGAAATATGCCTTAAAAGGAGCTGTGCTTGTGTCCAAATTTGTCCTTTAATATTCTGTCTTATTACTTGCCCAACAGAAAAATACTACTACTGCTTCATAGTTGCTTGATAGTTATGTATCAGGATTTTATTCCCTATTGTTTTAGATAAACCTTCAATATTTGACTTTCTAGTTTCAAATAAATGTCATATAAGTTGATGACAATAATTCTCTGACAATTTTCCCTCTGTCATGAATTTTCTATTCTTTTAATACATTCTGTCTTTTCAAGGTAAAGGGGATGAAGTTCCTTTTTCTTATATATATATATATTTATGTGTGTGTGTGTGTGTTTGAATTGCTTGTTGACACGAACAAAGTTAGGAAAATCCTCTGAAATTCTTTCAATATTGGACCTTGGACATATATGAATTGAATCTCTTTAGAAAGAATGTTTTTTCTCTTATAGTAGCCTGTTTCAATCCTCTTACCTTTAGTCATACACTTCACATGTTCGCAGGCATCTGTTTCAATTGGTTTGTTTGACCGAATACTAGTTGTCTGACAGAAAGATGGACCAGGAGCACCGGGAGGACAATCTTGGACAGTGCAGTGGCTGAAGTTCGATAATTCCTACTTCAAGGTTTGCGCTTGTTACAACTTCTCTTGATTGAATAGAAACTAGAAAACATATTTCTCTCTGTGATTTTGACTGATTGATTCAGGATATCAAAGAAAGAAAAGATGAAGACTTGCTTGTTTTGCCCACTGATGCTGTGCTTTTTGAGGATCCATCCTTTAAGGTGAAGATGATATTATTCATAAATTTGTAAAATCTGATAGTATAACATCTCTATCAGTCCTCTGCAATCCTGAATCTGCAATACAATTGCAGATATATGCTGAGAAATATGCAGAAGATCAGGAAGCATTTTTTCAGGATTATGCTGAAGCTCATGCCAAACTCAGCAATTTGGGAGCCAAATTTGACCCTCCTCAGGTTTGTTTACTTCCTCTATGTTGTCATGCTCTTAAATGCGTTTCGGGTGTCGTGCTATTGGATGCCGAAGCGAGTGTTTAAGGTGGTTTGGACACTTAAAAGGTAGGCCAAGCTCGATACATGTGAGAAAATTCAAGCTAGTTGTGGCCAGAATAAAGAAATAAAAACATAGGCCTACAAAAAATTTGAGTGAGATGGTGAAAAATTATTTAAAATTATGAGAATATTTTATTAAATCGAATTAAATGAGGAAAATGGCTTCATAAAGTATGCCCTTACTTCATGATACTTAAGGCTTTGTTGTCGCAGGGATTCTCACTGGGTGAAGTTCCGGCGCCGGAGAGATTTGTTGCCGCTAACTACTCGTCGGGGAAGGTTGTTTTCATTCTATAATTCTCACCTTTTCCCCCCATGAGAGAAATGTTACCCTCCGGCTTTGGAATTGGGGGGACGTCCTTCTTCCCTGTGGAGAAGGACCGTCCTTCTCTTTATCTGGGTCGTCGGATACGAATCCGATGGCTCACGTGTTTTGGGACAAACGTGTGTGGACCGTCCGATTAAATTTAAAATCGGACGGTCCACGTTATATTATCCATCCAACACGCGTGGACCGTCAGATTTTACTTCCGACGGCTCAGATGAAGAGAATAACCGTCATTCTCTCCCGTGGAGAAGGACCCCGGCTTTGAGCTCCCTTGTCATCCCGGCACTTAAATGAACGATGGAGATTAAAATACGTCATTAAAATAAAAATTAAATCAGAACCGTCTATTTTATATAACGTAAATCATAGCCGTCGAGATGACAAGAAAGAGTTTAAAGTATTAGAGGATCGTGTTGGGTCCCATTTTAATGGCTTCGGAGTTTTTTTGAAATTCAGTCCAAAGTTGGAACATTAGAAAATATTATTTCCTTGTTTTTTTTTCTTTCTTTTTTAAGAAAAAAAAAAAGGAAAGCAAACAAATTTAAATACATTTTTATAAACTATATTTTCTTAATAAAAAATGAAATAAATAATATAATTTTTAAAAAATTGATATATTTCAATTGCAGCGTGAGCTGTCAGAGCCCATGAAGCAGAAGATTCGAGCTGAGTACGAAGCACTCGGCGGGAGCCCCGACAAGCCTCTTCCCTCGAACTATTTTCTAAATATTATTATTGTTATCGGAGTTTTGGCTCTTTTGACATCTCTTCTCGGAAACTAAATTCCTCTTTTTTTCTTTTTTTTTCTTTTTTATTTTTACATTTTAATTTCCTTTTTTTTTTCCATCAATTCTCAAATCCACATTAATAGGAAGGTGGATGGATGCACTGATGGGCCGATCCGAATAAAACCAAATTGAACTTCTACTACAGAAAAGATACTTTTTAAATTTTTTATTTACTGTAAAATATATATTTTTTAATAATTTTTAAGGATATCTAATTATGAAAGTATTATTTTATATATTTAAAAAATATAGATATATGTATTTGAGAAATAATGAAATTCTCTCCCAATTCATATCCAAAAAATTCATATTTTTCAATATCTTTTTCATTTAAATTATCCAACATATCTATATAAACTATTATACTGATATTATTTTATTTTGTACATTTAAAAATATAATTTTATTTGTCAATGTAGAAAACCTAAAGGTACAAATTTTTAATCAATTCAGGTTGTTTAAAAATAGCTATATTTTCGTAATTACTTAATACATATTGTAGTTGACTAATTATATTATAATAATTTGTAAAATCATCTTATAAAAAAAATATGATCGCTAATATATATTTTTGACATATTGCAAACAAAATGGATAACGATTACTATAAAAGGTTTAAGTTTCAGTAAATTTCGATTGGCATCATTAAGTTTGTGATGATAAAATTAATGTAAAATCTTACCCATTAATTCAATAAATTTATCTCAAATAAATTGAACCCACACTTTTAATAAAGTCATAATTAATTGTTTAACATTAAATACACATATAATGTGTATAAAATATATAAATATGTGCTATTTTATATAATAAATTTTAAAATAAAAATCACATCTGATATAGATTTAATCTTATATAATATATTCCAGTTTTTATAAATTTTGAAACTATAAACTAAATTCACAAAATAAGTTCAATTATTTACTTTATTATAAATAAATATAATAAATAATTTATCAGTCAATAAATTTTATCATATATTTAATGAATAAGAATTTAGAAGTGACTATTAGAAAAAGTAATTATTAAAATTTTTGCTTAGTCTAAAGAAAGTAAATGGATACGTTTTTGGAAAAAAAAAATTATGAAACTTGGAGAGTGAAAAATTTTAAAGAAAAATCTGAAAAGAAGTAAATAAATAATTATCTTTTCGATTAAACGGAACTTAATACTCTATTTTATTAGAAAAATAGTTTACTATTTTCTTTGTTTCTGATGGGTACGGCTATAAATGGGCCGGCCCAATAAAAGAAAACAGAAACACGCAGCGAAAAGCCCAACGGTCAACGC
>JAOVVI020013524.1:0-11824 GCA_028571085.2 Nepenthes alata | reverse complement strand
ATGTCGGACATGCTTCGACATATGTCCAACTTTTTAAAAGTATTAAATTTTTGACTTGTTTGAGCACTTTTTTGGACACACTTGAGACACATTCGAGACATGCTTAAAACATATTTTTGTTCATAATTTTTGCTTATATTTTATATACTTAGGCAATTATAAAGTATAAATTAGTAAAATTAAAATGCAGAATAAATATATAAAATTTGCTATATTAAATTTTGTCTTAACTTATTAAGTTATTTCATTATTATTTTTCTGCAATAATAACTTGTTAAAAATATTGTCGCATAGATTGTTTATGTTGGTTCAATTGCGTACTTTCGTGTGAAACTTGTTTGTGTAAAGAAAATAGAAATATCTATATTTATTGTTAATTTAGTATAAGATAGTATTCTTTATTAAATGAAAAATAATAAACTATGATTTTAATCAGCATGGCCCTAGTATGTTGTGTTCTGATTTCTAGAAAAATAGCATGTTGGTATCGAGTTCCTATCTTATGTCTGTGTTCATGCTTCTTAGTCCGGAAGGATCAAAGGTATATTTGAAACATCTTCTAGGGGAAGTTTTGGGCTCACAGAGGACACTTGCCTCTAAATAGGTACTTGGCCAAAAGCAAAGCATCCTCCACCTTCTTATAGGGTTCTTCTGCTTCGTCACTCTGAGATTGTCCCTTGAGAGAAATCGCTGAGATATGCAGCATATAACATTATAAAATACATCAGAAGACAAGTCAACAAAATTTGTGCGCCAAATGGTAACAACATAGAAGAAGGGGAGGGATAAGAGAGAATTGCGATGCAATTTACATGGTTGAACACTAGAGTATGTATACAATCTCAAGAGCATGTCTCCAAATTGCTAATGAGTTGTCTATACATTTTCATTTGCTTTTAGAAACACCTAGCTATCTTCTTCCTTACATAGCCTTCACTTCTCGTTGAGTTTTTGTGCTGGACTTGACTGTTGTATTTTGAATGTGCAACTGCATTTTTACATTGATAAATTTCACTGAGCTCTTCAAGAAAAGTTTGAGAGCAGCAGCAAAAACAACAGCAATAGGAGTCGATACTTACAAAGATGTGATGCCATATATTGATATACATCAAACCTCTCTCCTCATTAGCTTGATTCAGCACAGCCTCCAAACTTTCGTAGGAACTCATGAATATTTGTCAATCTGATTCTCTGTTGCATCCTTGTACTGTCTCCAATTTCCTTTGTTTCCATCACTGCATCCAATCAGCAAATATTATGCCAAATTAACGCCTTGTCCTCATTTTCAGCTTCGCTACAATATCTGTCACCAGTTCTCTTTGCAAAATCCACCCATTGCAAAACACAAGTAGAAGCCTAAATCATGTTATTCTGTTTGTATCCTGAGCTGTGGAATTTTAACTGATGTGAAGAGTAATTGTATTCCTAGTTCCAGCTGTCTTATACATCCTTTTAGCTCTAGGAACTCTTTAAAATCTTTTGTGGAACTTTTGATAAACCTTGCTAATAATGTTTTCTAGTTAAAGACTTTAGGCCTCTAACATGAGAAGTGACACAACACAACCAAGAAGGAAGAAAAAGGACGTTTCAGACCTGCATGCTATTCTCGGTTGTATGATTAGTTTCTTATCAAGGTGACCTCTATCTGTTAGAAGTTTTCTTAGGATATAGGTGCTTGGTTAATTTTACCATCTTCTCACAAGCCTATAATCAAATGTGGGTAGGGGTAGGTGGCATGGAAATATTTGATCAATGGAATTTTTCCTTGTTTTTTCCTGGTTATAGGTAGTGTATTTGGCTGATTAGAACTCTTTATGGAGTGAAGGGTGTTCCCTACAGTAAGACTTCGTTTGGCATTCTGCTTCTACTAGAATTGAAGTCAACCTTATTGACTTTCCCAGGAGAGGTATGGTCCTATCTGGCCAAACCCTGGAACTTTGAATGGCGACCTTTTATGGATGGTAGAATTGAGAGAGGCGTTGTGCATATTCTCTCTGGGCACAAGCAAGAACATCCAAATTCTATAGATGTATTAGGACTACTGCTTCTGGTGATACCATGGATATCGATATCTCAATATATATCGGACAATATTTGCATCAATGGATGATATTGTGTAAATTATCTTTTTTTGTTGTACTTGGTGGATGCCAAATTGACATCTTATTAATAGAATGGATTATTATTTCATTTTTTAGTTGAAGGATTGGATACCAAGTTGGCATCTTATCAATAAAATGGATTATTATTTCATTTTTCGAGTTGAAGGATTTTATCTTACCGATATGTAAAAAAAGGTTCAATCTTGAATTCTGCAGTTTTCCTCATAAGAATGCTCTGGGGGATGGTTTATGCTTCTGCCCAACCAGACTAGTCAACAGAATGCTTGGAATTGATAGGGAGAAATCATGAAGAATGTGGATGTAGGTCATTGTACTATGTGATCTTTATGGATGGGGCGAGACTCTAGATCTTTTAAGGGGGGAAAGCAACCTTTGAGCTTGTAATTCCCTTCTGTCATCCTGTGCTCCTTACACTAATCACTGCCCTAGCATACATGTCCCTTGTATCTGATGCACACTCCTCTTTCCTATAACCATAATAAAATAGAAAATTTTGAGGGACCTTCATCATCAGGATGAGTGCTAGTATAGCAGTAAATTTGCAACCATTTCTTAAATACTATACCACCATACTTTCCCCTCCCACCATCGAAGTCAGAACTCTCCTCTTCAATAAGACTCATTGTTATTTTGAGTCAGTCTCAAATCACCCAAACCTCCTCTCTATAATTTAGGGGTAAGGTTATGCATATTTGATTTTCCCTATATTTCTCAATGTGAAAGCCTCATGCACTATGCCAACCACTTCTCCCAACTTATAAGCTTATGTGAGTAAAAGCATTGTGAAAATACTCTATTTTCTATACCTTTCTACTGAATTTTTTTATTCGTGGTCTACTTACGATATTTAATTTCCCATGTACTTCAGTATTGTGGGATATTGTTTCTACTGGTATCTTCATTTGCCTACGCTTTGGAGTTTTGATTTGAGTGTCTAATTTTTGTTTGATAAATGGATAAGTTAAAATATTGCAACTTGCAAGTAATGTGCTGTCAACTTTTGCTGTGAGATACACAATGATGGTGATAAACCACTAGCCTGCATTCTATGCCACTTCCCTAATGCTTTCATGAGAGCTCTCGCTAGCTGGAAGAAGATTCGGAATCTATATTCATTTTTACATTCCTAAAGAAAAAGGGATAGTGTCGATGGCATCTTACTTTGTTTTTTTCCCCCTATATCCATTATTTTGTGCAAGATCATTGCCCTTCATTTCAATTATTTGTGTTTTATTAATTTTTAGTACTCGTCTCATTTTCCTCTTTATGTTTTTTTCAACAACAGGGAAAACATTGCTAGCCAAGACCTTGGCAAAGCTTGTGAATGTTCCCTTCGTTATTGCAGATGCAACCACGCTGACTCAAGTAAGCTGGCAGCCTTTTATGTCTTTCTAGATAGGGCAAAAACTCTCTATGGTGTATTTTGTTTATTTGAATTAGTCCGCTTATGAGAAGAGTAGGAATAGCAGTATGCATTTGTGCTTTTAATCATTTGTGTCATACACAAAGATTTGAAATAATCAAAGCTGCATCATTAGTCTTTCTTTACATCTATTTATCAAATTACTCTGGCTTCATCCCCCCCCCCCCCCAAAAAAAAGTAACCAAACACATCCATGGACTTCTGCTAATATATTTTCAGAATAAGCATTCTTTTGACCACCTTAATATTCAATGCAATTTACTGGGAAATTCTGCTTTGCACAATGAGCAAGTTTGTTATGGTTTTGGAACTTGAAAGTATGATTACATATTACGATAATTCCCATGCTCTCACTTGTGATTCTGAAGAGAAGTGATTTGTAAAAATAGTCTCTTCTTGACTGGTCTAATGCAAAGTGTCCGATATTGCAATGATTTAAATATAACCTAATGGATAGCGAATACAAGTATGATGGCTGAGCATGTGCAATTAACTGTCAATATGGATGGGCATGAATGTTGTGTCTTCAAATGTTTTGAGACACCTGCTTTTAAAAAAACAAATCTTCTAATATATATATATATATATATATATATATTTGTGAAAAGTTAGGCTTCAAAACAACTAGAGGAGTGACACTCCTTTTCTATTAGCCTTTGTTTGGCACCCATCTCCAGGGAAAAAATGAAAAAAGTTCTTTTTTTAAAAAATAAAATAAAATTGGGAACTCTTATCTGAAGGGCCCTCTAATTCAAGAAGATGCGTTTATCCATTTTAAGCCAATTTGCACTGCTTCTAGAGAAAAAGTCTGTTTTGACTTAGTGTGGAAGCAATCAACAGGCTATTCATAAGATTTGGAACTCTAAGAGAAGATAACACTTGCTTTCAAATGCCAAGCATGAAAAATTTTTATTTGACCCAATATGTTTGTTACACAGTTACACTTATTTTTCTTGATTTAATGAGGTCTGTAGCTTTTTGGTATCTGAATTGGGGTTGTGGAATGTTCAAATTGAGGATGTCTAGGAACGCAGGAATGTCAAGCTAGGGTTTCATTTTGGCCAGACGGAGTACTTTTAAGATCTATCTGATCAGAAACTAAGATCATCCTGATTTGGGGTATTTTTTTACAGCATGACCTGGTTGTTAAATAGTTCCATCTCAATCTTGGAGGATGACAATCTCATTTGTTCAAATATTTTCTCCTTCTCTAATATGCATGCAACTTTCTTTTGCTATATTGATTTTTATTTTTTTGAATTGACCATCTTGGATCCAGTCTCGGATTTATAAGATGCCCAGATTCAGTTTTGGACTAAATATTTATCCATACAGTTTACTGAGATTGTGCAAGATTGAAAAATAGGACAGAATTTGCCACCCATAGGGAAAGAAATCGTACTGGCTGTTAATTGACTATGTATCATGTGCAGGCAGGATATGTTGGGGAAGATGTGGAGTCCATATTATACAAGCTCCTTATGGTAAATGATTCCTATTCTTCTTCATTTAAATAGTAAATGCTCTTTTCATGCTGCTGCTTGGTCCCATCAGAATTTCTTTGGCTGTTACGGGAACTAAGGAGGATATTGCATCAAGTGCATTCCTCAGAATAGTTTCCCTATCTGTCTATATTCTCAGGGGCAAAATGGTTACTTAGAAGTCCGGATGTTGAAAATGTGTATCTGGCATTTGTATTTTTCCTGTTCCTATTTTTCTCAGTAATTGTCAGTCTGATGCTCTTTATTATTTCTTTGATGCATCTGGTTAGTTTACCGCATGCTGAAGAAAGTAGGGGCCCCCCTTGTCACCTTTTCTCAATTTATGCATTTGAATTGTGCATTCTGTATGCGGGAGACTATAGACTGATATTGTTGCTTGAGTCATTATGCTGATGTTGGACATATTTTGAGGAATAAAAATTTTAGCTCGTGGATTGCTTTCGTTTTGATTGAGAAGGAAATGAATAACCTGCTTGGCGATATGTTTCCATCTGCTCTGCTTTGTCTGTGCCATGGGGGATAGTAAAGATACAGGCAAAGTATCTTAACCTAAGTCTCCATTTGATTGCAGAAAATACTTTTCAAATGAAAAATGTTATCTACCAAAAAAAAAAAAAAGAGAAAGATCATATTAAAAAATGTTTTCTACGAAAAACCATCTTTTTGAAAAAATATTTTCCATTTTTCCCATGCAACTTTTTCAAAGAGAATAATTTTTTTCTCATCTTATTTTTGTCATTTGGCTGTACAAGAAATTTATATTATCAGACATTAGTAAATGATAGTGGTGGATATATTTGATCATCACCAGTAGTCATATTTCTGGTAGTGGGTCAATGGTGATATTTTCTGATCAAGAAAATGTTTCCAGTCACTGCTATTGGTCTTCATCGGTGGTGATATTTCCTATAGTCCACAAACGAGCAGCTGAAAATGGTGATGATATTTCTAGTTGGCTATTAGTCAGCACTCATGGTTGGTGGCATTGGTTTCACTGGACACAGTTGGACTAGTGTCCAGCAATGATATTTAATGGAATCATCTATCAATGCCTAGCAATGGTCTCATTACCAGAAAGCCACAAATTGATAAATTGATGATAGTAGTGGTGGCAATGTCACCAATGAATCATTGACAATGGTGGTCAGTGATGTCGCCAACTAACGGTGGTATCATCCGTAAGTAAAGGCATCCATTGATAAGTATTTGTGATTAGTGGTGAGTAATAGATGAGTTCTAAAAATTGAATTCTAGTTTTGAAAATGGGTGGTCATTTTTTGGAGTTGGCTTAAGTTTTTTGTTGACTTGACAAATTCTTTTCATTGATTTATTTTCATATGATGTGCCAAACACTGGAATATGCGGAAAACAATTTCCAGTTAGTTGTTTTCTGTGACAAAGCCTAAGGATAAGTCCCTTTTACTAGTGATGGAATTTGAAGAAGCAAAATATGTAAAGCAAAGGAAATGTATGACCGTTTTAAGTTGTTTTGTTAGATTTCCTCCTAAAATTTTGAAATGCCTATGGAACTATGAAAACCACAAAGACCATTTGCAGTTTATAAGTTTCTCATTTCTCGATTTTTCTTTATTGCTTTCGGTCCATGCTGAAGGGTCTAGAAAAAGAATAGGCCTATGGTTGTGGTCCCTTCCGTATTTTCTTTAACATGTCAAATATGGGAGTGCTACATAGATTTGTTTTCAGAAAAAAGATAATACAACTATAAGTCAGGTAGTGAGGCTTTTTATTTCTCTGGAAATTGTTGATAATGTTGGTAGGACAAAGTCAATGTTCTTCTTGCAGCAATAATTTGTAAGTGCCATGTTGTTCTAGATGGTTTTGGCTGGTTGACCTCCTTGAACCCACTTTGTTTAAACTTTAGAATTTTCATCATGTGGTTCAAAACTGCATTATATGTTCTAAGTAGTTTGCGTATGGATGCAGGTTGCTGATTATAGTGTGGCAGCTGCCCAACAAGGCATTGTTTACATTGACGAAGTTGACAAGATCACCAAAAAGGTTTTTGATGACTGTGAAAAAGCATCTGTTTTTATCTTTGTTTGATTGCCTCCCCTGCCTCCACGACATGGAAACCTCGTGGATTGAGAACCTTTTTTTATTGCCTAGTTGGAGAGAAAAATATGTGCTTATATGATTATGCTTTGCCAATTTATAGGCTGAGAGCCTCAATATTAGCAGAGATGTGTCTGGAGAGGGTGTCCAGCAGGCATTACTGAAAATGCTGGAAGGAACAGTAAGTAAATTTCTTGTTATATATAGGGGGCATGGGATTATATATTTGGCTTGCTGAACTATGAGCTGCCTTGTTATTTATCCATAGACAGTTGTAGGCAATTGAAATAACAATTATTGTTGTTATTTTGTAATTTGAAGATCTTATTCCTGCTAAGGTTAAAGATTTATATTCAATAACCTGCTTGAAAAAAATATCACATTCAACCAATTGATGCGGGCCGAGTCAGGCTTACCTTGCATCGAGCTGAGCATCAGTATTATAGATCAAGCCTGTTCTCATTCTCTTTTTAGCACCAGACCAACATTATTAAATAAGCTTCTGAGCATTACGCAAATCATCTCTTTTGATTCATTACCAAGTCTTTTTTTGTTGAGCGCTAAGTCTTAAATTAGTTGAAGGGATGGAATGAAATATTTGCCTATATACAAAATATTAGTCAATATATTCAATATCATGCCCTTGATACTGTGACAAAATTACAATATATTACTATATAAATGATATATAGGCTGATGTTCAAAACGTTGATCTATACAACCAATATCGGCCAATATTCTCCCCAAGTTCCAATTCATAAATTTTTTTTTTTTCCTCCAATAAATCCAATATCGATATGTATCGCCTAATACAACCGATATTGATACAGCCCTAACTATTATTGGTATCAATACTGATATTTTCATTTACGGTTGAAAATAAAAAAGGTTTTGGGATAACCTGAAGTGATAAGCTGATGCTGTAGTCACTACAATGGATCGAATCTATGCAATGTCTGGATTGGTTGTTGGTTTTCATCTTTACACTTGTTTACCTCTGATGAAGTTTGATGAGTGTCTTCTGTTATTTAGTTTATTCATCTTTAAGCATTTTAATCATTGAACAAGAGGTTGTTTTCTGTCTGCTAACTTGGATTTTATAGGTTAAAAATGAGCACTGTTTTTTTTAGGAACCATTTGGACCATTGTCACTGTCATATTTAGTTTGAACTTCGAATTTAATTTGCTTCATGATGAAGCTCTGTAATGGCTGGATCACAAAAGTTTGCAATGCAAGTCATAGTTTGATCATGGAGATTTGTTTGTGATTGTTAGTTTACTGTCTTGGATAGAAGTTAATGCCAAAAACCAAAGAACTTATGCCATTTGCAGAATAATCTGTCATTCAATTTCTTAACCAGATTGTCAATGTACCTGAGAAGGGAGCTAGGAAGCATCCAAGAGGTGACAATATTCAGGTATTAGATGTGTTCTTCGTTTCCTCTATTTGGAAGATGATTTTAGTCACCATATTTGTTGCAATATCCTGAAAGCACATTCAACCTCTTCAACAGGGAGTTAGCAAGAGTCGCTATTTAGAAAGATAGCTGTCATTGAGACTACTAAGGAATGAGATCTTTCTAAATCAAAGGGCGTCTTTTGCTTTTCAAGTCTTTATTGCGTCTTGCCATAATCATTGAGAATTTAGGCCTCTCTGGGTGTAGTGTGAGCTCCATTAATTCTGCTTATATGTTATATGTTGAAGCTCAGTCCTTGGAATCGACATGTAAGTAAGAATTGCCATGGATCTTTCACCAGTATCTGTGCTTTTCTTGTATAAGCATTTTATTAACATCTGAATATTACATTGAGCTGTAGTAATTGGAGAGAATGTACAAGTAAGAATCTTGTACAATTCACTTTCATTGGTTGGCCATCACAAGTAATCCATTGTTTCAACTATAGTCCACTTTCAAGTGGAGAAATTGAGGAACTTGAGTGGAAAGCTTTGATAGATAAGCTGAAGAGCATTTGGAAGGAGGTGAACCTGCAATACTATAATAAAACAGCCAAAAGACCCTATTGGGCAGAGTACACCGTCATAGAAATCAGGGAATGTCTACACTATGTCCTGGGTTTTAATCTGTATTTCAAACCCTTTAAGATTTCATTCAATTAGCAAATATGACAATAGTGGAACTTCTATTTTTCCTGGTCAGGTCAATAAGATCATGAAACATTCTAGTTTCTCTAATTCTAGTTTTGTGAAGAAAGAAAGTCCCTCTGCTTCGGTTGTAACAAAATCGCTATATGTCTCCGTATCAACAAAATTCAAAATATTGGCCCCTACGGAGTTCTGATTCTTAAAAAAATGTATCTAATAATGTTTGATGCCGATACATGTTGCTTGATATGAACTATGTCAATATGGTCGAAACCTATATTGATAATAATATTTCCATCTATTTATTTTATTTATTTTTTTTGTTATCGAATCACTGGCTAAGGAATTGACATTTTTGGGGAAATATCACCTTGGAAGTAAAAAAAAAAAAGTATTCCTTCCCTCCCCCCCCCCCAAAAAGAAAAAAATCCTAAAAAAGGTCAACGAAAAAAGGGAAAGGGGCGTCTGTTCTGCCTGTTTTGGCGATTCAATACTAGGTGTACTTTTCCTTCTGTGAGACTCACAATGATTCACTGATCCTTGCACATGAAGAGAAGCAAAGACTACCTGGAATGAATTAAGTATGCCTTCTCAGTTTCTCATTCTTTTTTTATTTTATTTTTCACAGATTGACACAAAAGACATTCTCTTTATTTGTGGGGGTGCCTTTATTGACTTGGAGAAAACCATCTCAGAAAGGTTAGTTCATTATTCATTATTTTCAACATTTTGTGCACTATAGGTTTGGACAGTCAGTAGCCAAGTGCCCAAAGCTTTATCTATACTTGCGGTTTAGAGAAAGATTGGATTACTCTGAATCTATTGTATGTGATTTTATCTCATATTATGTAAGAGACAATTTTTACGACTCAAACCCGTGGTCACCTAGTTATACAATGACAGCTCTGTCATTATGCTAACACTTTCCTTTGACTATGAGTTCAAACGTCAAATAAGAAAGGGTTTATACATGCACAGACGTCATGATTCTTCTATTGGGTTTGGTGCTCCTGTTCGTGCCAACATGAGGACCGGTAATCCCACCAATGCCATTGTAGCTTCATCTTTGTTGGATAATGTAAGCCTGCACAATGCTTTTGTCAAGTAGTAGATTTGATAAATGTATCCTTCGATCTCATAGTATCGCATGTCTGATAACTTGATGTCAATATTTTATGAATTATGTTATGCTTTCAGGTAGAAAGCAACGACCTTATTGCTTATGGATTGATTCCTGAATTTGTTGGACGATTTCCTATCCTTGTTAATTTGTTAGCTCTTACAGAAGATCAACTCGTAGAGGTAACGTTTATTCATCTACCAAAAATGTACAACTTATTTTTTACTCGTTATTTTTTTGTCTTTTACACATGACAACTGCTGATATGCAATTTTGTTCTGAAGGTTCTAACAGAGCCGAAGAATGCGCTCGGCAAGCAGTATAAGAAAATGTTTCAAATGAATGGAGTGAGTTCCCCAATTATTCTTCTGATCTATATTCTTTTAAAAAAAAAAAATCAGCCTTCACTTAGGCCGTCTGCCCCACACCCCCCAGCCCCAAAAGTATAAAAAAAAAAAAAACTGGGTAGTTGTTTAAAAAATACCGTTACCACAAGTTTATTACAATTCTAAAAAAATTATGACAAGGCACTTGTTGGGTTGCCTTTTTTTAATATATATATTTTTTTCTTTTGAGTCATACCACTAATAGGTGCAGCTGCATCATCATTAGTTTTGATAAAATTGCAATGAATTTAAGTGGCGTTGGTTAGTTGTTTTGAGTTAGATGAGCTAATTCAGTGGGAGAGTTGATTTAGTGCAATCATTTAGCAGTAATACTACACAACATAGAATTAAATTCGGGTGTTTGGAAGCGCAGATCTACTTGTTTTTGTTCTAAATTTTACATAACATGATTCAATTAGACAGTGATCACACTGGAAAGGATTTGAGTTTTATTGCTTGCTTGCCTTGTGTGAATTTCATTTTCTGAAGTTATCTGCCTTACTCTGTTGTCCCAGGTGAAGCTGCATTTTACAGAGTGTGCCTTGAGATTAATTGCTAGAAAGGCTGTAACCAAAAACACGGGGGCTCGAGGATTGAGGTCAATATTAGAGAATATTCTGATGGATGCTATGTTTGAGGTACGTGGTCTATAGCTACCTAGGAGAATGTTCGCCATATGGACTGTTGGAAGAATGATCCAATGGTCTGTATTTTAGCAAATGTTATGACGGATGACTTGCCTGAGGTACGTGGTCTATGGATTCCTGGAAGGACCTTCTCTATGTGGACCATTGGATGAACGATCCAACAGTCCAAATGTTAAGTTAAAAAGAAATGTAAATGGGTGGTTTTTTTATTAAATGGGTATTTAAATCAATATTATACCAAAAAAACAAGAAAAAACTACTTTCATATGTTTTTTATATATTTTTTAACTTAGAATGATGGCTGTTGGATCTCCCCCAATCCAACGGCCACATAGGCAACGGAGACACTCCATTGCCACGGGATCCACTATCCAGAGGGCCATGTTGATTGAGGCAAGTGTTTCATCATAAATATATGCTTTTTATGTTAATATTTCTTTTACAAA